>VXBX01001048.1:853199-910503 GCA_013400415.1 Scytalopus superciliaris
AAAAAAAGGTTTAAATGCAAGGAAAGAGCAGCACTTTAGCCTCAGACTATACCATAAACTTCACCTCAGAGACTACCCCTCTACCATACACATAGAATCCTAGAATCATTTAGCTTGGAAAAGTGAGTGCCTTCAGACCATCATATAACACATATTATTTATGAACTATTAGCAGAATTTTGAACTGGTCGAAACTACCTTTTTATTATCATTGGAACATAGTGTTTGGTTGGGTGGTTAGAGAAACTAAAAATTACTCTTTGAGACACTAACAAGAATTAAACCAAATCAAGCACCAGTTAAGCCCAGCTAAAAACTTGGTTCCATATGCAGTGCTTCAAGGGAACAACAGCACTGTGTAAATATACTGTAGTTTATATGTCTGACATATGTGTAAGGTCTGAGCTATCTGCAATGTGAAGAATTTGTCTTTTGAATTGATATAAAGCTCTTCCTGATTGTTCCCCTACAGGGTTGCTATTGGTTCAATTTTTTGCTACTCATTCTTTACCAGTTTATTGATTTCAGCAGCAGCTGAAAGTGCAAGGCTTTCCTCAGGCCCTTTGATTGAAAGTTAACAACTGTTAATAAAACTCCATAGAAAATGAAAAAGCACCCCAATGTGTAAAACCTGTGCATCTACTCTGAGATTCTTGATACTTTAGGTGGGCTTCTCTGTCTATTTAGAGCTCTAAAATGTCACCAAAATACTCATTTTGTGGTAATTGATTGCGGCATGTCATAAAACGTGCAGTACAGCTATTAGCAATTTTGGCCCTGAGATTCTTCCCAACAGGATTGAGAAACGCAGAATAGGGTCCAATTGGTCATATCCTATGTACCTCTGAAAGTTTAAACATTATTTATTTCCAACATAACATGATTGTAGGAACTGACTTTCTGCTAAATCCTTGTCTCATGACTTAAGATATCCCTCTGTGTCTTTTTTATGTGATTTATATTTGTATACACAATTTATATAAAAATGCATACCTGTTAAATGCATCCAAGCACCTTCACAAATGTGTCATCCAAACTTCAACAGCAATGAGGTTGCTTACTCTTGATAATTCTAAAAATGCACAGAAAATTTCACCCCCACCCCTCAGTTTTTAGAACTTCCTCACTCTGATTGGCAAGAAAGATTGCAAAATCTGGTGTTACATGTGTAGGGCTACCAAAGACAAATTGTCAAATAGATAAGCAAATAAACCCCAAAGCTCAGACAACTCCATTGAAACTGCTACAACAGTTATCCAAACAGATGAGTCCATCCATCTGTGACAGACTGGTGCTGGGCTGTCTTCAGGCACTGTCCCTCCACTTTTGCATCTGAATCAGTCTGCTGCACCTCCATCCTTCACATCAGGACTCTTGCTGTCCCCTTCCAACTGATGGAAGAGGAAGGAGACAGGGAATGTGTTGTAGCAGTGTCTCAGAGGGACTTTCAGGCAGGCCTAAATGCCCAAGAGATACCCCTGCGAGCGTTCAGGCCGAAAAGCTATGTGCCAAAGTGACATAGACTCTAATTTCCCAAGGTGATAACTTTGGCTGCAATTGCACTTCTAAGAACTGCTGCTCCTTTTCCTGCTTAGCCCAACTTCCCATTGAGCCACTCAGTCACCCTGACACACCTGCTGAGGTACCTGCACTATATACCAGGTCAGTAAAATCCACCTATAAAATAATCCTCTGGGACAGCATCATAAGGCTTCTTATGATGGAGCTCCTGGAAGCCTCCTAAAAGTCTGCATGTAATGATTCCAGCCAAAGCACCACTATTCAGGGTCCTGTGCCTGGAAGGGAGGATCAGGAAGAACCAATCAAGCAGCAAGAGCTCCTTCTAAAATTTCTACACCAGTTTAGAGAGGGTAATTTAGCTGTGAAATTGGTCCAGGAATATAGTCCCCTGGTTGCCCTCACCCTCATCTTTCCGCAAAGAACAAGTTTAGTGCAATTGAAAGGACCTCTTTGCAGCAAGACTGAGCTTCAGAATGGGAGTTTTTTCACAATTTTTGCAAATTATATTCAAGCTAAAAGTTCAAATTGTACTTTTCAATTATCTCATAATAAAAATAAAATCTTACATAAACAATTTGAGCAGCTATGACATAGGAACAATGGCTGATGTGTTATGCTCATGCCATATAACATACATGTCAAACTTGCACAGCTCCCTAATGCTACTTTTCTTTCTTATATCTTCAGTGTCCTTTTTTATTTTTATGGTAACATTTGTCTTTTTTACCAATTTTCCAAACTTAAGATTTTCTGATGATGTAAAGTGTAGTTAATAAAGTGATAGAAGCTCTAGAGTAATCTGCCCAAGGCATTTAGCAATAATTTGCTTGTTCTGTAACCTAATAACCATTTTAGCTTCAGGGTACAATAAAACAGAAGTGCTAATTCAGTAGTGCTAGAGGAAGACTAATTATACTGAGGACACATCCTCTTCTGAGCCTAGTCACTTGTGACCTATTGTGAAGCTACTAGAGAAGAGCCAGGCACTCTCCTGTGCTGAATTATTCATGGACTTATCTGCTTCAAGGGGCTGATAGAAGCATTGTTCATATGGTTCTACTCATCAGACTCTGGCTACATTCTACTTGGCACAATTTAAGAAGTATTCAAGCCATGAACATTCAGATAGGGGAACATAGGTTCATGTTCTATGTGATGTTCATCTGATATTTTTAAAAAAATCAGAACCTTTCTCTATAAATGAGACAAAATGTGTGAGAAAACAATGAGAGG
Organism: Scytalopus superciliaris; assembly: GCA_013400415.1. Lineage (NCBI taxonomy): Eukaryota > Metazoa > Chordata > Aves > Passeriformes > Rhinocryptidae > Scytalopus > Scytalopus superciliaris. The sequence goes on from VXBX01001048.1 coordinate 855,954, forward strand.
GAAACCCTCATGAGCAAATCTGTCCATGGGTTATAATCATGGGCTGCATTAAGATGAAACAACATGTTCAACTACAAAGGGATCCCAAAAGCTTCCCTAACTCCATCACCTACAAGTGTGTAACAGTCCCTTTATTTCATGAGCCATTTATTGTCATCATTACAGGAATCCAAGGACTGTACAAACCAAATAAATGTCCTCTGAAATTTGATTTCTGTACTAGAAAAACCTGAAAAGTACAGGTTTTTCAGGTAGAAAGCCTCTAAATTTTGTCAGCAGCAAAACAGGATTCCTTCACATTACCATCACCTTCAGTGTGTAGCAGGTCTTACTTGAGTCACAAGAAGGAAATTCAGTCTCTGCGTACATTCAGTTCTTGACTCAAAAGCTGAACCTGGTAAGTATGGTACAGTTTTTCTTCATATTAAGAGGTGTGAGTGGCCATGAAATAATTTCAAATGGTACCAAACAGCCATAATACAATAACACAGTCACTATTAATCTCAGATGAAGCTAAAACAGCATTTACGAGGAACCACCCAGACTAAATTAAGCAACTTTATTTCCTGTAAAAATAAAAGCTTAAGAAAGAAATCTCTATTTCTGTACATATCATAAATCATTGTGCAGGGTTTTCTGTTTAGAACCAACTGGTACTTAAGGTCTTGACCATGTAGAGTGATTTAAAGCTAGTGAGTTCCTTCACATTTTTATGCACACTTGAATTTGAACAGGATGAAATGCACTGGGCATATGCAGCTCTTACATTCTCAACTTGTAAACATATTGCATAAAAGCTATTCACTGGTGCTGCCATCTCAGACATCACAACCTTTACTTCCATCAATTCTTCCCAGAGGCAGACTGAAATGAGAGCCAGGCAGGAGAAATAGTCTGTTCTTCTCAAACCTTGCATGCTGTCTAGAGCTGTTACAATGAAGGAGACATGATTTTAACACGTGCACAATCCTTCTATAAAAGATGCTATCTCAGCCAAAGGAGTAAAGCTACCAAATCTGTCTGAAGAAAGCTCCAAATTAAATTGAAAACTAGCAAACTTCACTCTACTAGAACTGTTTTCTAGCTCAGATAAACTGCATTTTCTTGGTGGAATTTGAAATGCAGAGGCAGAGGAGGAGAACCTAGTCCCACTGGATACATATACCTGTATATATAGATATAATATTTATATCACAGTACTAGTCCTCACTGTGAAAATGTTGAAGCTCTCTCTCATTTATTTGTTTGTTTAGTTTGAATATGTCCTATTAACAGATTCTCTGTCAGCCTCATAGTGGAACAAGGCAATCACTAAGAGAACCAGTAGGGAGTTTCTCCATGAACTTTCAGGGTGATGGAAAGTGTGGTATTGCATAAAAGAACTGCTTTCAAGTGGTAAGAGAGGAGAGCATGTGCTTCCTTATGCCCATAACTCTCATGACCAAAGGCAATGCTGTTTTATAAGTAGATCAACAAAGGAGCTTGCAGCACAGAATAAAGTAGGCAATTGAGACCTCATTGCTCATCAAGTTTTGTCCACCTTAGTGACAAAATGCCATTCAATTTAGAAACATAGCTAATGGACTTCATTCCTTGAGCCTTGATTCACTTATTTGAGCTGCACCTATGCGGAAGGCATTTGTACATCACATGCAAATAAAGAAGCATTATTAAAATTATTTTTATTCCTATTGGTTTTGGTGGTGTTGTTATAATCATCATCACTATCATTCTTATCACTATTAGCAGCAACATCATTGCTATTAAACAAACTGCTATTTATTTCTATCTCCATAGTTTTTAAGAACTACAGTCATGGATTAGGAACACACTGTACCAGCTTTATCCAGTCAAGCAATGTCCATAATGATAACCTCCTTAGTTTATGGCCCTATTTATACCTGTGCCCAGCTCTGCAGGAGAGGGATGTCAGGGTCTGTCTGACTTCCACACTTGGTTCCCTGCAGAAACAATATTTTTGTATTTGACTTAAAGGGACTGTAAATATTGGTCAATGGATCAAAAATGATTTCCACATGAAAATCTCACTGTAAATACTTCACAGTGATGAACAGTCCAGTATTTTAAAATGTCTGCTCTAACGACAACCCTTAATAAATTACAAAATGGCTGAACTACCCAAAGCTGCTACTACCAACCTGCACACTTGCAGTAGGAAGTGTTTTATTGCCAGACAAGTGCTTATGTGATTGTATTTGTGCAAGAGACCATGGCACCTTTTGAGAATTAAATCACCCAAGTCTATACCAGTCCCTTCTCCATCTTCCCTGAGAAGAAGTCTCATCAGGGCACTGAATGCAGAGTCAGCCCCTGCCAAACTAAGAAGTGTTTGAGGTTACCCAGCACCAAAGTTAAGCAGAGTGAGCCACATTATATGAGAAAGCTCTGAAGATGAAGCCTCTTCCAAGAGGTCCCTCATCTTATGCAATCAGCTGTATTCTCAGCCCAAGCATAAGTCTTTTTCTGGGGTCTAAGGTTTCACTGTGAAACAAGGGCTGTTGTTCATATACCTCTTGGTGGACTGTATTTTCACGGGTAGTGATTCTGCAAACAGAAACTGATGAACTTAAGACGTTATCCTTCAATTTCTTTGTGATTACAGTGACTTTTTCTGTTGCACATGCCATGCCCTTGTGATCAACAAGTTAAAACGCACGTTTGGTTGTCCATGTTTCCTGAATTTGCCTTAGCCATTCTGCACAATTTTACAGCAAAGGATGTGAGCAAATAAAGCAGTTGGCACGTGACAGGTTGTGATATCGACCTGTAGTTAGTAATACACCATGGTAAGCAACTTCAAAGTACCTCACATCTACTTCACGCTCAGACATGTGGATAGTTTGTGAAGAAAAGCTTACAAGCTCCTGTAAGTTGTGAGTCTATGTCATAGAAATATAGACTGATAGGGTTTTCAGGTTGGATGGGACCTCTGGAGGTCTCCAGTCCAACTAACTGCTCAGACAAGGGCTGGCTGTGGAGTTGCACCAGACTTCTGAGCCAGATTTTGAAAACCTCAAAAATTTTCCTATATTCACATATTGCTATGCAATTACGAAGCTGCATATTGACAGCATGTGGAAAAGATCTATAGCCAAAGAAATTGAGAATGTCAATTAATAGAAGTAGAATATTATTCTTCTCATCCTGCATCCTGTCACAAGGTAGGACAGTAAATATAATGGACGCAGCCAGAAACACACTCAGTATATTTTTGTTATTCAGAGCAGGAAAATTAAAGTATTTGGGGAATTTGTAACTGTCATGAATGAGTGGTTTAGGTCACTTAAAGGATCGCTGTCAAAGATATTAGTAAAAGCATGTTTAATACAAATTTGAGGAAGTGTGACTTAAAGTTCTATGGCAAAGTTCACTCTATTAGTTACTCCATGGATGAAAAATACAAAGCAAAAACAGATTACAATCAATTTAGAATGTTTTACACAGAGACTATAGTTGCAAAGGGATAAGGATGCAAAAGGCCAAGGGAGACCCTCCCATTGAGACATTAAGTTCAGAATAGACCCCCTTGCTCTCTAAACCCCTGTTGGAGATTAGGTATGGCTAGGTACAATCTTAGTCTCAGACTTGGACAGATGTATATATCTAAAAGATTTAACAGCACTTAATCATTGACTAATTTAAGATTTACAAAATTATTCAATAGCATTTACTACAGTTACAACAGTGATAATTATAGTTCAAGATAGCAACACACATAGTATGCTTTCTACAGTTTGTTTAAATTGATTTACACACAAACGCAACATAAAGATGCACATATGTAAATGTAGAAAGGTATACATCTTAAAAGTTCCCCTCAAGTTCAGAGAAGTACTCATTTTGAATGCCTCTGAATTTCTCAGTATGCAAGGGTTGAACCTCTGGGAGTGGGGTTATCAGCCCAGGCCCCAGTGTCAGCTTTTGGTGAGTTCTGAGTTTTGCGAAATTGGTGGTGTCCCACTCAGAGAGAGAGATGCTGGCGCAGCCTGCTGTGGTCCAGGAGAAGTCAAAGGGCCTCACTTAGAACCACTGTTTATAGGGTCACAAGATGGTTGGCTTTAGTTACCTACATCCTGGTCACAATCCAAGACAGAATTACTGTAGATTTAGAAAAAGTCCAGTAACAATGGTATCATTTCACCTGGGCTATGAATCAGGCAAATAATGTTCCAGGGCTGTCAGGAGCCAACTGCTTTTGTCCCCCTCCCTGGTCAGGCAGCCGAAATTCCTGGTATAGAAAATGTCACCTTCCCTTAGTCATGAAAGATTTTTTTGTAAGATTAAGGAGCACTTCAGGAACTATCACTGCACGGCCCCATGACCTTCCTGAGCCTCACTTGCCTCCAATATATCATTATCTTGACACTTTACTACTTTATGTCTTAAGCCATAATAAATGCTTATTGTGTTCATAACCATAAATGAAAGGACCACAGAATTGATTATTACTGATCTTTTTTAGGGCAAAGACAGATTTCATTATAAAATAAAAACACAGCCATAACATTAAGAAAATTGTGAAAGAAAGAGGAGAGGGAAAGAGACACATTCTTCTACCTTGGTATCCTGTCCTGTCTTCATTTGCAAGTCACATAAGTTAGCAGGTGGGTACTTGACTCCACTTTATAGGATATGCGCTAGCAACAAAATCATTTTTTAAATGGTGAGATTTATGTTTCTGTACAAAATGCTTCAATAACATAAACCATCAGCTCAGAAAATATGTGACCAGGATACAAAACACTATTTTCTTTCACCTCTATAATAACAACTTGAAGTCTCTCTCCTGCAGCTCTTAATAAAGTAGAAAAGACCGATATGGCTTTCAACTAATTTCTTTAGCATTTCTCAGTGGATACTTATTTATGGGAGGCAACTATCATATTCAAAACATGCTAGACATTTCCACCACAAGAGACAAACAGCCAGTTTATACAGAACAAAAGCCTTTCATTCTCTTTTGTCTGTGTTCAACCATTAGTCGTCAGCCTGATACACATCTTATACAAACAACCTGGCAGTAGTGAGTGTTTAGTTATCAACTAGTGATAAGGCACGGACATGAAATCACCTACTTTACTGAAGAAAGTCTGTGTTTGAGAAGACAATTAATGTCATTCCTTTCAGTGTTCTGCTGGACATTTTCAGCTATCAGTGCTTTAGTTTTATGATGACTTTCAATCCAAAAGATCGTCAAAGGCACATCCAGCTGCATAAATATCTTCATCTTGATATGAGGTTCTGCAAGTATTAATGTACAAATTACATGACTGCTCAAGGCAGGAAGTGGTATCCGTTAATAATTACTAACAGAATTTGATCAGGCAGTTAAATTTTTCTTCAAAAATTTAGATATTCTATTGCAGTGTCTTTAAATCGAGCTTTTCACTGTTGCCTTGCAAGCAGAATAACCTATCAAACTCCTTCTTCTGATTTAACAGCTTTGAAATAGGTCCTAGAAGGGCAGTAAACATGGATGTGTCTTTTTACTAATGTATATCTTTTTTAACCCAGTTAAACAGCTGATCAGACAAAAATGCTCAGTATTTATGAAATCATACAGATTTCTCTTGTAGGAGAGCACAGGTTCAGTCTGGCTCTCCATTCAGGAACCTCAATGACTCTCCAGCCAGATGGATCAGACAGCTCAGAGTGCCCAAAGGATAGCTAAAAGACACCTCAAGAACCTGTGAGATATGTTAGCTGCACATCTCGTCTCATTTATCTAGTTGGTACCTGTGTGCTCAGGTTTATATTATTGCTTATGAGTTTGCATCTTTTTCCAGTAACTCAGTAACCAAGCATTTTTCCCATACAGTATCTTCTGATTGCATGTACGTATGTATTTTATGTGTTTGTTAAAATCATATAGACAACATTGTGCTTTCTAAAAATCACAGGTAACCCTCCTGCACACCTTCAGTTGACTAAGGACACTTAAATAGCTGGATAATGGCACACTGAAATACCAAAAACAGATAGAAAGGATTTAGCAGTGCTTCTAAAACTTTTTCCACATTGCATTTTTTAGACTTACATTTTTATAACATTTTCCATCCTTATTTAAATGTTATGATGAATATTCATTGTATGTAAATTATGATAGCCATCATTTGCATTAGAGTTCTACATTTCTAACGTGGATATGTATCATTTTGCTGATTTTGCAAACTGAAACCATTTGTTTCAGTTTATTCTTGATAATCATTCAGGATTTTTAGGCTTGCGGGGAAGCAAGCACATAGATCATCCACAATACTGCTGTACCCAAAAAGTCAAGTTTTTCTGGTTAGCAGCAGCAGGCAAGCAGCAGCTTCACAGATTTAGGACTTAGTTTTAAAGCAAAACATTTTTTGTATTTGTCAGATGAGCAGATTTAATTTGGAAATACAGAAAGGCAATAAATACAGAACTCCAGGATATTTTATGGCATTTTTTCAGAAATGTATCTTGAAAGAGAATATTTTCCAAGCATCCAATGTGTCATAATATTTCTAATTTTGCTGATGTAAAGAAACAGCAAATATTTTACTGTTTAGAAAAGTATTAGACCTGAGCATCCCTAGCAACATTTTCTTCATTCAGTTTAAGCAGAGTTCCTATACTCAAAATGTCATCTGTAGGTTCTAAGTTGCTATTCCCAAAACAATAAGAAAAACAGAGCCAGAAATACCAAATGTTAACACTGTGAACTCACAGGTCATTGGCTTTCATTCAAGGCACTCAAAAGTCTAATTTTTCTATTATGTTAGGGAGTATAAGGGAAAGGAGTAATTCTGCAACAGGGCTAAGCCTTTGCAATAGGATCCCCGAAACATAGATGATTGTGTTAGGAATGTAATTATTCTCTTAAAGGTTATAGTAATTACATCTCTAATTTTGTTTGAACGTAGATTAATTCACTCTGCTAAGATCTATGAGAAGAGAGAGATCCCCAGAGTTCGTTAAGAACTGTTTGAAGAATTTTAATTGCGAAAAGGTTATGTAGAAATGTTTCTTCCTACAGAATAAATAAAATAATGAAAAGTTACTAGAAGCTTCCATGCTTATTTAGAAGGATATCAATTGTTTGCCAGAACAGAGTCATTTTGTATGTATAAATGCAAAAAAAGATACAAGCTTTTCTTAGCAGGTTGTATTGGATGCATAGAAAGCCAAAAATACCAGTCTCAAATAGCCTAATACACAAGATAGGCACACTGGGGAAAAAAAGAAAGAACATTTTTCATGAGCAATACAACCCAAAAGTACACTCTTCAGAAATTAAAATGATAATCCATATTAGACAACCCCATCTTTAAAATTACTATAATCCATAATTATCAGTTGTCTCAGTATTTCAGTAAATCAGAATAAATATTTCATCATAGATACATCTGTCTCTAGGAATGAAGTCTATAACATTTGACCATGAAAAATAAAAAGAAAGTTAAAAATACAGTATTTTTTCCAGTGACGCAGTTAACCTCCAGTGTACTTTTTAAGCATTTTCACAGAGCCAAAAAACATTGTAAAGAGAATAAACCAGTCATCAAGTCTTTCATTTCTAAAACTAAATACATGGTTTACTTTCTCAAATTAATCTGGGAAATCCACTAAAAGAGAAACCAGACACTTTGACAGCACATTTTTAAAAACATGAGCTATTGCATTTGAACACCAGTGTGTTGCAAATAATCAGTGTATAGGGTACAGGTTGAGCACCAAAAGAATTTCCAAACTCTTGTACAGAATATTAACTTGTCATGGGTGAAGTGAGAGAAATTTTATCTGTTGATTTGTTTAGTTACTTGCTTTTTCCTTGTACTTTTTTTCTTGTGTCTTGCTAGGACAACAATCACACCAAGTTATTCTTGTTCTGGACAGGGTGAGAATGGCAGATAGGTCTTTTCTGTTATTTAAGAAGAAAATGGTTTCCCTCTCCACTGGCAAGTATCTTTGTTTCCTCTTTTAAAAAAAAAGGAGTTGACTGGGATACAATACCTGTATGCACAAGATTGTATATAAGAGAAATCACTATTTCTAAAGTATTTCAAGTAGTTCTACAGATATCCAAGAAACAAAAAGGATGTTCAATCTGTTAATAACCCCATTCTAATTGGATATCTAATTTGCAACACTGAAGTTGCACAAAACATGTATAAATAAAACAGCAATTAACCTTTTGTTCTCAGCATCTCTTTCTTCTACCCAACATGGGTCAGTTACCATAGAGATTATACCTATATGATCTACAGATGTGACTCAAAACCAGCTGGAGTCTTCCTCTCAGCCACATCTCAGTATGACACCAGGATAATTAAAAATCTGCTAAAAAAAAAAAAAGAAATGAAAGTTCANACTGGCAAAAAAGAAGTGTCCTTTCATCAAGACAAGACATCCTGGCCAGACCCTCAGAGTCTACTCTGAAAAATCAGTGTGCTGTGTATATTTGGTGTTTCATGTGGTTCAGAGCTCAGCACAGAACAGAGCCTGGACCATTCACCAGCTGAACTCAAAAGTGTTCAGTTCTCTATAGCTGAACCCCACACAAAGGCCATACACTTATTCCATGCAGCAATTGATTCCAACTGCCTCTGCATAGAGTTCTCTGTCCAAGCAGTACACTGAAACCCTAAATTAGCTGTTCCAGTCAATGCCTTATTAAGAATACATTAAACTTGGCAGGAATGATCATCCTGTCCTGATGAGATTTTCTCAAGGGCTTTCCTGCAGTTTCCATGAAAGCCTGAAAAAATAGCAAACCACTGTGGGAGCGTGCTGTAAGGAATCAAAGAGAAAGGAGACTTTGGGGTTTTAATGTCCTCCTAATTTTAGGTAGGATTGCATTTTGGTTACCTTTCCAAAATTATCTATGTAAGCATTCACGTGACACACTTGCCAGAGAATTTGTATAATACCTTCAAACGGAATAGCTTTATGCACAGTTTCTTTTAGCCATCATCTGAGGGGCTTGATAAAAGTTCTTCCTGCAATGCATTCAAAAGGAAATTTGGCTGCACAGTGTTCACCTTTATGGTATGGATATTTCACTGAGATAAGAAAGATAGGTTTCTGAAAGAGTGAACAGTGCACAGAGTGCCTGGAAAACACAAATGGTGTTTGCCTCTGAAAAAGAAAGGAATTGAAAAGTAGTGTCTGTGTCCCACAGACTGGATCATGCAGTGCATTACATTTTTGCTGAAATCATCATCATAAACTTCATGTAGCATCATTCATGTTAATGTATCACAAAAAGCTTTACAGATGAACATCTAGAGAATTAAACAAATTGTGTTAACAGTAACAGAAGTCAATCAAATATGTATAGAGCCGCATAGAAGAGCTGTATGAGTGTGTAATTATATTCTCTATGTACACAGTGTCTTTTATCTGGCTAGACCAAGTTTGAATGGTTTGGGAAACTGAGGTAGGGACACCTTACTCCTTTCATCTCAAAATACCTCAGTCAGAAATACAATCCACACTGCCTATTACAGTCAGTGCTTCTAACCAATGTACTGCATTACCGCTAGGAAGCAGAAAAAAAGGAGAAAAAAAGACCTGGAGAGAGAAAAGTGTAGAAAAAGCAGGGGATTTCTACCTGAGATGTGAGCAAAGTTATTGATTAGGTAGAAGCACAAATCAGAATCTTGGAGAAAAAGACTAATGAATTTTGCTTTCTTGGGAAGATGATGAGAAAAGAGTGCACCAGAATCCCAGAACCCTGGAAATATTAATAGGTGTCTGGAGGATCAGGGGTCAGTGGAGTACCCCTGCAACAACCTGGAACTCACGTGATTTGTTTTGAACAAGTAGTTGCAGCCACCCAGAAAGCAGTATGGAAAGGACTGGTTACATGGAGCCTAATGCATCCTTCCTGGGGTTTATTACAAATTCTTATGAATTACTGTTTGTACAGTACTTGGGCAATGTAAATCACTGTTTCTTTATAAATCCTATGCGTTATTGATGGTATCATCCTCATGAAACCAAACATCTTTATTTTACTGGGTATAGCATGTAGAAGTTAATAACCAAAACAGAGCAGCAGTTCTGTAACAGAGCAATGCCATTCTTCCCCTTGAAAGGAGGCCAGGTATTAATCCCACATGGAGCCGAAGTACATGACATGGGAGGTTGAATATCGCTTATGCTACCATGCTATGTCTGTGTGCAAGACAGAAAGTGCCATTACCTCCACTTGTGCATGAAATCCTATTCAGAATGTTTCAGTGATACGGATAGGAAGGGCAAACCTGCCACCTGGGATTGCTTAATGAACACTGCAATTAGCAGCACCAATTAACTAATTGTTAACCTGACAGGAGATAGGGCAGAAGCAGCCAACCTGCCTGCCTCTGTTGTCCTGAACACTGTTTTAAAGCCAGGAATCTTGCAACATATTAGGACTTTTCCTCATTGTTGGAAACTGATGGCTATGTATTTTTTCTCATACAGCTATCTTAAACTACCATCACTGCCTTGAAAAACTTCCAACAGAGCAATCAGAAATTAGCAGTTTGCCAGTATTGACAACACTTCTGATCCAGGTAGAGTTTTTTCTTCTGATCTCCTGGGGGAAAATTAAAATGAATAAATAAATAAATAAAATAAACAAAAACACAGCAACTTGAAGGACATTGAGATCCTAAGGGTCAAAGTTTTAGATGAGGAGGAAGTTTTAAAAAGACCAGGCCAGGCAGAGGTCCAACATCCTAAAAATGTTTATGCCATTTAAGAGCAACAGAATGAAATACAGTTCCAGACCATGAAACCAGCTGGTATGAAATTAGAATCCTGTTCACAGAAGGAAATGTTGATCCACAGGTCACCATGGAAAAGCCTACAGTCTCTGACCCTGCCACTAACAGAATAACTGCAGGATGACACTGATGCCCCACTGCTGCCCCACCACTGATCCCAGCCTGCTCCTGGGGACCTGCTTCTAGGCCCTCTGAGCTTTGATGTCTCTTAGGCAAAAGTCCACATTTTATAAATGCATTGTAAATGTAAAAGCTTGACAGTATTCTTGTAACAGATGGGTTTACTTTAACTACAGCTAATCAAAAAAAATTCAAAGTAGCAACTGCCATAATATGTAGTAATCTGGACCTTTGCCATGAAGGAATTAAAGGAATCAGCACTTTATGAGAAAATCGTTGGGGCTTTCACCTTACTTCCTTCAGACTGTTAGCAAAATTCAGGTCTATTTCTGAACTAATAAATCATAAAATGATGGTTGAAATAACGAGACACAGTAATATAAGCTAGAATTAAATACTTTCTCATTTCTCTTAAGTCCCTTAGCATTTCTTCTTTAAATTTTACTGAGGCACACACTAGTCAATCAACAACCAGAACTGTGTTCCTCCATAACTGGGCCTTTTAGTCCACAGCTACCCCCCACTGTTCTACTAATCTCTTCACAGCAGCCTCCCATGCTCCAGGCACCACATCCCTCCCAGAGTGATGCCAGTTTAGCAGTTCCTGTGTCTCAGGCTGAAAGTGTTGTGTTTCATTATAAGCCAATAAACCTCCAGCACTTCTGTGGGGTATTCCAGTGGTTTTGGAATCCCTGTATTAATGTCACACTAAAATGCAACTTCTCTCCAAAAACACTTCCAATCAGGAAGATGTATAATAGTGAGAAGCAAAGAAAATTCAAAATTCAGTCTATATAATGTTAATTAAAGTCTCTCACCCAGCTTAGATTATTTCTGACTTGCTAATATTATGCGATGGAATGGTCTAACACTAAGTTTAAAATTGGCAGACATTCAGAGGTACAAAGGACTAAAACCACCATCCCAGAATGTTCAATACATTTTAATATTCTGCATCTAGTTATAATTACATGGCAGGGATATTTGTAGTCTGCAGAACTTACTGTAGCATACAAAAATCTGAGCTGGCTCTAAAAAACTACCTTAGGTACCAAAAATAGCTTAGCTACAGCAACAGAGGTCTCCATTTAGGTTAATTTACACTCTACCCAGGCAATCTTTGCTGCATTAGGATCACTCTTTCTGATATAATACTTACAGAAAAAAACCTTGACATTTGCAGTCCCAGGAAACAGGTCCCAGGAGAGGTAGAACAGGTCCAGGGAGAGGTAGAACAAAATGCATATTGAAGAGTCCTGACTAGGCAGGATTTTGTGTCTAAACAGATGGACTCGCAGACTACTATTGGGGAATCACTCACTCTTATCCTCTACAGCAGCCACCACCTACAGTCCAGCTCCTGCAGTGGTAGCTGTTTGGGGCTCTTTGGCTTTGCAAAGTAAGGCAAAAAACATGGCCTATGCCACGGCCTGTCTTGATCACCTTACCTTCTGATTCCTGATCCACCTGCATCTATTCAAAACCATTCCAGGTTCTTTGTACTACACTACAGTCTGACTATCAAGCAGTCTTATCCGAAGTTTGACTTGGTATGCTTCTGGTTCATTGAGCAGCAGACATTCCTGTTCTTATTGTCAACAAGCCTCACTCTGAACATATATGATATTTACAGTGAATCATCAAAGCAAGCTGACACTAGTCAATTGGTGGCAGTTACACTGGAGATTTCTACTTCTGAAGGACTATATGGCACGGGTAGCCCATCTCCTTCAGCAGAGGCTTTTTAGGCACCCTGGCAGGCTACTTTCTCTGACTGCTTCAAGCTCCACTGTACCTGAGCTGACAAACGGAGATTCTGAGTCTTCAAGGATATCAAAAAAAGCTAGCACCTTCAACTGGCATCAAATTTTCTCAAAGTACTATAAATAGATGCCTTTTGTTTGACTTGTTCTTAGGGGTAATATGACATCAATAAGTTTACAGAGTTTAGAATTCTCTTATCTACCCTTCAGTATCACTATATGTCCCATATTAGAAATTTCTATTAGGGAATGCACATTATGATGTTATCTGATTTTTATCCAACAATAACAATAAAACAAAAATCCAGACCACTAACTATGTGCCAAGAGCACATCACTACTTATCTTTTCTATTTTACCGTGTAAGACTGAGATTCTTTCATTGCCTAAAGTACTTTTTACAGCTTATCTAGCTTCAAATGTGCTTTGAAATACAAACCTACAGCTTTGCAATAATGACACTTTCACATCTTCTGATCACTTTGGGGAAATCAAAACTGAAAAGCATATTTGAATGGCAACTTTAGGTCATGTGCCCATGCAGAGGAATTCTTAACTGGGGCTTCAGAATGTTGAAAGGCACAACAAAGACAGAGGAACTGCTCCATTTCATAAGATGTACTTGGAGGACAAGAAAGTTGAAAATGGCATAACATAGTTATTCAAGGATAAATTGTTATATAAGAATGAGGCTTTAGGAAGGAGAAGCAGCAAAGTTTAATACAAAAGGTTAGGAAGGGATATAAATTTTTCAAAGTTTTTCTTTGCATTCTGAGCATCTTAGATCAACAGATCACAAGGTATCTCATACAATGGATATTTTTATTATTCATTCATACTCAGAAATGGCAAGCAGACACATGTAATTTGCCCAGGATTACACAACTAATGACAAAAGCAGAAGAACCTAGCAAAGAACCCATAGCGTGAAGGAGCTAGGGGCAGATTTTCCTGACTCTAGATCTGGTGTTGTACTTCACTAGGTCTCTCTCCATTTGTTCCAAAAAGTTCTCTTTCCTGAAAATACCTGATGCTTGCTGGGAAGCATTTCAGAGGAAAGCTGAATATGAGTCAGCAGTGCCCTGGCAGCCAGGAGGGCTAGCCATGTCCTGGGGGGCATCATGAACAGCATCACCAGCCAGTTGAGGGAGGGGATTGTCCCACTCTGCTCTGCACTGGGGCGGCCTCACCTTGAATATTGTGTGCAGTTTTGGGGCACCACAGTATAAGAAAGATATTAAGTTATCGGAGAGCATCCAAAGGAGGGCAACAAGGATGGTGAAGGGCCTTGAAGGGAAGCCACGTGAGGAGCAGCTGAGGGCACTTGGTCTGTTCAGCCTGGAGGAGACTGAGGGGAGATCTCATAGCATTCTTCAAGAGGGGAAGAGGGGGGGCAGGCACTGATCTCTTCTTTGCAGTGACCAGTGACAGGATCCAAAAACATGGCCTGAAGTTGTGTCACAGGAGGTTTAGGTTGGATATTAGAAAAAGGTTTTTCATCCAGAGGGTGGTTGGGCACTGGAACAGGCTCCCCAGGGCAGTGGTCACAGCACCAAGCCTGACAGAGTTCAAGAAGCATTTGGACAATACTCTCAGGTACATGGTGTGACTCTTGGGGATGGTCCTGTGCAGGGCTAAGGGCTGGACTCAATGATGCTTGTGGGTCCCTTTCAACTCAGCATCTTCTGTGATTCTGTGATTTAAAGTGAGCTTTTTCTGAAAGTATTTCTAGATGTACTCTGTGCAAGTTGCCAAATTTAAGATAATAGATGATGAATATTGGTTACATAAAATAAATATGTAAATATTGAATAACTTCAGGTAACCAGCCCTTAAACTTCCACTTGTGGCTTGAGTGCAAAGCACAAAGAAATTGCATTTTTACGTGGAAAAATTTGTTACTTAATGTTAAGTTTTCCTCATTCTTCCTTTGGGCTTCCCAGTTCACTAGTTTACACTAAGTTAAGCTTACAGTACAGCATAGTTTAACAGTCTGTATTTTCATCATCCTCCCTGGGAACTCTCAAGGTCAATCTACTAATCAGTTCATTTTTCTCAGAGATCCACAAGGGTTGATTACCCCAAGGGCATCACTAATTAATATTCAGGTTTGAAATAGAAGACAGTTAAGTTTGATGCTAATTAGGGCTGGAGACTTCCATCCCCAGAAACCCACAAGAAAATCAGTTTCAGTGTTAGAGTGTGTTTTGCACCACTTATTTTTTTCCCTTTTACCACTTCAGATATCAAATGTGCCATACTTCTTCTCTGTCTAGCTTAATGGTGTGGGACATATTTGTTTAGCTTTAAAAATCTCTGCTATTATTTCAAAGGTCAACAGACACCTTACACAACGTCATGCAATCTTGAGGGACTCTTGTGAACATCCAGTAATTTCCATACCTTAAATCATTCACAACGCATACAGTCTGCTTCTTCTTGCAGTCCCGCCCTTCCCAGGAGATCTTAGTGGGCATGAAGGAGTTTGAAGGATTAAAGAATTTTGTTTTGCCTCAAAGCTGGTTATGATATCCTTGATACATATACAAAATTCACTGAAGAGCTCTTCTAAACCTATTAAAAGGGACTTCAGCTCATGTCTTACAAAGATATTAAAAATGGAGGTTTTATGTGTTGCTAATGCATATTCATATTTTTAGATATCTTTACCTTGTGGAGTTCCTGCCATTCCTCATTTCCCCCCCCCCCCCGCCCCGATACATAGAATAATTACTCTCTATACACTTCAAGAACTATCAATAGCCTATTAACTATTTCCTGATCTATACACAGGGCACTGCATCACCTTCAGTGTCACTGACATTTGATGTCCTGCTATTTTCCTTCCTCGATAGGGTCAGGGTCTCTGAGGGACAAAGGATTGGAAGTAATGTGCTGCACCCATTAAAATTAATTGCATGCAAACATTAGAAGCCAGACACCCATTTCAGTCATGAAATATGGATAAGGATTTGCTGAAAGCCATTTATATTAAATTACTTTTATGATAATATTTAACTTTTTGGTATTAAATATTTAGTGCTTTTTTACTTCCCCAATGTGATGCACCTTCAGGCTCCCATGTTTTTGACAGAACTGCAGAAAGTGGCTCACTATTACCTTTAAAGCTCATCTTTGAACCAGAGATGGACAAATAATTCAGAGGTATGAGCACCTGCATGATGCAGCACTGGACAAGGTGCTAACCAGTTGTAGCCAAATCTGTGGCCAAATGCAAAACATAAAACTTCAGAGACCATCTCTAGTCTCACTTTCATGTTACAGCCAAGAAGAAGCCAAGACAAAGCTTGGTGCCACAAAAGCAGAATTATTTATCTTATCTGGGAGCTCTTACAATACTAGAGTCAAGATTGCCCCTCAACCCACCTCTTACAAAAAAAGTCAGTTCCCTTACTGTTTTTTTCTCTTTGTGTTCCACAGTAATTCAAAGGGAAGAAAAAAGAAAAGAAAGAGGAAAAAAAAAAAAAAACACATCAAAAGAAATTATGTATCTTGACTCTGCTTCTCTTTTCAATTTAAGCAAACTTCATATTGACTTGAACTGCACGGGTAGTTAACAGGGGAGCTCTCTGTGTACCCACTGCCTCTGTTAATATGACGATCAAAACCAATAACTCAGATTATGTTTCACTAACAGCAAAAGAGATGCTTCAGCTGCTCATAAGGGAAAGACTAGAGTAGGATCAGCATTTATGATGTTGAAATATTAGCCTCTGAACAGCCTGGAGCGACAACATGATACACAGAAAAGCACTCAGCTGCTGGTTGTGAACAAACTCTCAAGTGAAAGACCATGCAAATAAACTTTAGCTTATCACTGGCAGTATCAAATATTATAGAAGGCACATTCACTGTGCTATACAAAGCTGCTTAGTTCTGGGTATGAGAAATTAACCACAGAATATTAACTGACCAAGGAAGTTGAAGGTACTTACCTCTAGCTAAAGTGTGTTTGACTAGGTGGCTGAAAAGTTGGCCAGAGTAGTTTAATCATGCCTGTGACGAATATTTCATATCATTCATAAGTATCTATGCTTAGTTCACATTTAATTTCACTTAAATGAGAAAATACAGTACAGCGTTGAAATACTGATTTAGTTCCTCCCCCGTTCAGTCACACCAAAATGAGTTGTCAGGTTTGTTCCTCTTCTCTCCAAATATACAGAAAAGTTGGGTATAGCTCTAATGAGCAATGCAGCGTTTTTTGGAAGTATCCATCATGTTTCTTCATTTGCTCAAGTGCTTCAAGGAGAGTTTAGACTACACATAAAGATCAGTCACTGGCAGCAACAGAGGAGCAGCTCTGTTTCTTTTCATCATATTCAACCAAAGCTCATGGATGAAAAACAGGTGCTTGAAGTGGAATTCAAGCAAGTTAGGCCAACTGGCAGAGTGCACTGCCCATGGAGTTGGCAGTTATGGTGCAGGCACCTTAGGCTACTGATATAAAAGCCCATTTGGTCAGTGTTGTGCATAGATAGGGTTCTTTAGTCTTCAATGGCAAAGTCTCACAGTGCTTCATAGGAAAATCCAGCTAGTGGAGAAATCTACAGTACATTAGTTCAGCTACAGGGGTTATGGCAAATGCACCTACCAGTCTTCAGCTCTGTACATGAGCTTCCCAGAGGATGTGAAATTAAGTTCTTAGTCTCAGTCTCTATCCTCAACATGTTCAATAGCTTGAGGCCAAAATAAGCTAGAAGCTACGCACCCAGAAAATGAGAAACACACACATGCTGTGTTTGAAAAAAAAAAAAAAGCTTTAAACAATTTGCCAGCTTCCTAATAGAATTCTCCTACAAAGCTTTTTTTGTCACAATAGATGAAGAAGTGGAGAAGCAAGCATAGTATCTATGTCTCTAATATGTCAGGCAGCTGCCAACTCACAAGAACTTATTTTCTTCCTGACACTCCTTGTCTTATTGGCTGCACGTTGTTTAACATCTCTGACACACAACAAAGGCATCTCTCATGAAATGGTCTTACACCCTGTGTAAGCTTGGTTTAGTCCAAAAGCAGGGCCTGTGCTGTGCTGTTAATGAGGCTCCATAAGAAAAGGTGTACCACTGCATCATCAAAAAGCACACTGTAAGGTGTAAAGGGACAGCTATGATTTCAAGGGCAAGTTTGGTCAGATCTACATTTCTTGCTGGGGCTAAGACCCTGTTATCCAATCTGTCATACTTATACTGCTAGATGGTACAATGACCTAGAGTGAAAAAGTAGACAAACACCACACAGTATGGAAATCCTCAGTGCCACCTAGGCCGCTGACCTAGTATTAAAACATAACCTTTCTTAATACATCATTTGCTGTTCTTTGAGTGGAGAATTCACAGTCTTAATGTTCTTCCTGTTTTGTGTGAAGATTTTCTCAAAAAATGTTACCCCAGGGTGTAAGCTGAAAAGAAAATTCTCTGATTCCTTAAGAGGCAAGGCCAGATCTCCTGTGACACTGATGATCCATCAAGTTTGCCAATCTGCTTTTTAGGATCTTGACCCAATCCATAAAATCATTACTCTCTTCTCCAACTTGACGAAGTAACTCTTTAAGCATCACTTTGCACAGGATAGAGTGCTGTAAAAACCCATTTTGACTGAATTGTTTAAAAATTCAGCTTTGAGGGTGCAAACTCTGAATGTTGCTGCTGGGCAGGATCAGAGGCACCAGTTGCTCCTGTCCTCCCTTCCCTATGCATTTTCTTTGTACCTTCTCTGTGGTGCGTCAGTGTGTTCATAGAGCAGAGAGCAGAAAATGGCCTCAAGGCTTAGGAGTCTACAAATTCTTATTGCAGAAATAGCAGGTAATAATTATGCCTCTGCACACACTGGGGCAGCTGAGTCCAGGGTGATTTATCCATAGAGGAAAAGGGTTGTACCTTGCCTGGCCACATAAAGAGTTTTATGTTTTACTGACAGCAGGCTGGAATTAATGAGGAGAGGCTGTTTGTAAATTGAAATGTATAATTAGCATCTTCTTTCCATCCAATAGCGTGGGTCTAGGCATTGAACTGCCTTTCAGCCTGCTGCAGGTAAGACATAACAATCCTCATGCCCTAGGTGTCATCCTCAGGACCTTCATATTACATCCAGGTGTTCTGACCAGGCTCTGTCAGATCCTAGCAGCTTCTCAACTCTGCTACTGCATATTTCCTCACTGGATGAGCAGAAGGGTGCTGTAGTTCCCTAGGCCAAGGCTTCTGGTATCCAATGTCAGGCTGAGAGCAAATGATCAAGTGTATGCTCAGCCCAGCATTCACAAAAGCACCACCTGTGCTTGCAAGGTAGCAAGTAGCTTTGGCTGTAAGTGGCACATCTTGGCAGAGTAAACTCCAGGAGGCTGGTGACATTGTGCCTGCCTGCTACTATCTACAGATGCTCACTTATTATGAGTACATGTTGCACTTGTTTCACGCTTTGTAGCAATCGGCCCTTTCTTTGGATTTAGGTGAAATGGCCTGAAAAGGGACAAAGGTTCATGATGTGGGAGTAGCTGTTTAAGAAGTCGTTTTGATGCCTGCCCAAACAGCCATTAGAGGTAAAAGAAATGCCAGTTCAGAGCTGGCAGAGTGTTTCAAGGGTTTGGAGTGCATGAAACTATGTGATAGTTGTGACAATCAGATGATGCCTCAATCACTTTTTCCCACTGAAAAAAGCTTAAATGCACAGTCATTTTCTAGGACATAAAACTGGTCTAGGGAAAAAGGTTTTGTTTGAGGGCTTGAGGAGTGTACCGAACAAGTCAAAACAAATTTTAAAGAAATTATTCACAGCCAGTGCTTATATTAGAAATTTCCAGAGGAAAATGAAGCATATCAGGAAGATGGAAGCTATTAAAATCATAGACATGGCTTTAAATCTCTATTGGGAAAATAAAACAAACTTTTAAAGAGCTTCATACCTGACATAATTCCATCTCTTCATGAAAATCAACCCCTAAATCATAGGTTATCTCGGTCTCCAGAAACAAATGAGAAAGAATTTTAATTCTCAAAATAAAATTATGCTTTCTAATCAGCCTACAAAAATTTCAGACCCAAATGCCCTGAATACTACCACTTTATTGTTTTTAAAACAACTGATAATTTTACTTGATTATCCTGAAAGACTCTTTTTGAGACAGCCTCATCAAACAAGGGCCTTATAAACTACTTCTGTTCTTCTGTTGACTCTGGCAAGGTGTTCCTGAAACTGCTGCCATCTCCACTGAGCTCGTCCAGTTGTCACTGTGGTGCCCTCTCCAGTGAATGGCAAAGGAATAGATGCACACAGACATCCTTTCTCTATGTTGCTATAGTCACAGCTGTGGGAGGAGAACACAGTGGGGATGGGCATATTCTGACTTGATTTAATACTGTATTTTTATAGCAGAAAAATATCCCAGTGTAAAAATGTCTTTGGCAGAACCTTACTCTGCAATGCTGGTCCTCTTTTTCATCCCCCCACATCTCAAACAGCTGTGGTGCTCACTCCACTGTTATTGCAAAATGCCAAAAATGTTTGTTCATATCAGAGAAATTTTAGGGACACAAGCAAGTGTGTGTGTGTGTGTGTGTGTGTGTGTGTGTGTGTGTGTAATGATTTTTGGAATATCTTCCCCACTGACAGTGAAAAGGCACCAAGAAGGAAAGGATCCAGAATGTCTGCAACAACTGGTGAATTGTCAACTTTAAAGAAAAAAGTATCTGCCAGAAATTCTCTTCTTTAACATTCCACAGACCTCTCCTTCCCATCCCATGTCACCAAAATATGCTTAACGGATCACACTGAAACTTTACAGAATAGCAGGTGCTTGGTTTATAGATTTAATAAATTAAAAGCCAGATCCAATGGACTATGGATCTATTAGTGCCAGACATGAATTTCTACAAAAGCACATGCTAGATCTGGGCTGTTCTGTGATCATTGTTTTCCCAGACTACAGGCCAAGAACTCAAGTTAAATGGCTAACCATGGCAGTAGTGAAATAAGAGTTTGCCAAAATCAGTAGACATTGAGCTGAATTCAATAAAATATATGTTATGGTTGCAGGCAATAGTGATTTCTATAGTTTAGAGTTCTAAATAGTTCTAGAGTTCAAAAAAAAAGAAAAAAGGGGAAAAAAAGGCTGCATCTATTCAGCAAAGAATTTGTATTATCGTTAGTGAATTTGAAAAAACATTGTAGAAGACCTGCCTGAGCTTCTCTGGTTACCCAGTGTTGAACTGAGTTCTTAGTCATGTAAGTCAAGGTGAAGTATTAATGATCTTGGTCCAAGGAAGCACTCAGTCACATTCCTAACTTTGGTTGTATAACTAGTCCCACTGAAATCTATTGCAAAGATCAAATGCTGAAAGGTACACACAGGTCTAAGTACCTTCCTGTCTAAATCTTTCAAATGAGGGGCTCATATCTATAAACAGGACACAAGCTGAATAAAAGCATGAAGTGATTCAGACCAGGCAAAAATGGAGACCAGTAAATGCAATTGCAAAGTGTTTCTAATTATGGGAGAAAGTAGAGAAACACTAAAGGGATGCAAGATGAAGCTCTAGATGCAGGCATTAGATGTTGTATATGAACTGCAATACTGAGCAACAATGCAGCAAAAGAGCAGCTTTTCTCAAAAGCTTGGACACAATATTGCCACTGAGGAAATTAATTTAATTAGATTAATAAGAATAGGAAAGCCCCTTTGCAAACATTACACACACAAATGTAACTATTTTGTGTTTAATTGACAGGGGAAATTTGTGTGTGAAATTAGCAAGAAAAACTATTGCAAAGCAAACAAACAGCATGGGAAAGAGCTAACTGCACAGCCAATGCGGCAAAGATCCTGTGCTCTGTCTATGACTCAAGGAATGAAATAAAAAAGTTAAGAGCTCACACCATGAGCTCCCAGCAGCATGACTGTTTATGTGCAACAAAAGGACTAAATAAATACAAGGAAATGGGGAGGAAAAAGTTCCATCAGCAATTTTTAACCATATGTTTTCTAAAGAAATAACCTCTCATGGAGCTTTAGCTCCACTTACTGGCTGTAAATTAAAGTCCTCATATATAGTCAAAGGACAGCTCTCCAATAATTTTTACTGCCTTCAGTTTGATCTCCCTTACCGTCTGGCTGAGCTACCCTGAGTGATCTTGATGCAGCATAAATCTAAGGCACAGCAGTCAGTAGAAGTCGGTAAGGTCTGCATAACCAGCTGCACCAGCATTCACCACATTTGTGGTGCTCTAACAACCCAAGCTACCAAGTGGGTCCGCACTTGGGAAGGCTAAAGGGGATACCTGGATATGGAATACAGAAAAGGAAAGGCAGAGTGAGTGCAGTTGTGATTCATGAAGGAGAGATCATGTACAAATCCTCATATAGCTGCAAGACATGAGTATCAGCATGAAGCAGTGACTCTGCCACCTCAACGCTACCAATGTCTTTTTAAATGTACGACAGAGGGTGCATACATCATATGAGAGAGCAATGGAGACTGCTGTGTTTATCTGGCTTGGCTTCTTCTCACATCACAACTGGATTTGCCAATTGATTTATCCTAATCCTCCTCAGTCTTATCATGGAGTGCATGTGGAGCATGTCAGCACATACACTTAGGAAGAATAAGAACTGTCAAACGTAAAATGAGCTACAGTGGCCAAGTGAGGCTAAAGAAACAGCTGGAATTCACTGAGTTGGCCATGCTCTAAGGCCAATGGCAGACTCAGTAGGAATAGGTACAACAGTACCTATAGATAGCTGATTAGGGAAGAGCAGAGCAGCTTGAACTTATACCAGCCATCTTCAAATGATCCCAGCAGTTACCCATTCAGGCATAGGGAAGCACTCATGATCCAAAGAGCTAAAGAGGACCTCACTAGCAGAAAGAAGAAAAATTCCTTCTAAACTAGGGAGGACATGCTGTCAGTGGTCCAAGTAAGGGCATTGCATTACCTCTAATTAAGTCTGAACAGTAAATGGCGAAAGTTCCTTTACAGGGCCAGAAA
Organism: Scytalopus superciliaris; assembly: GCA_013400415.1. NCBI lineage: Eukaryota > Metazoa > Chordata > Aves > Passeriformes > Rhinocryptidae > Scytalopus > Scytalopus superciliaris. The sequence goes on from VXBX01001048.1 coordinate 878,605, forward strand.
GCAATAAAAGGTGGACTCGAAAGTCATGAGACTACTGTCTGCCAAAAAAACCACACACCCATGACACCTGTAATAACAGACAGTCCTCAAGAAGGGAAACAACGTGCTCAGCCAGCTCCTTGTTCTTCACTACTGTATATTCTAGACATAGGAACAGTTTACAGCTGCTGATTTTCAGAAACTTTTTCTGACCTTCAGCAGGGTGAAACACGCTGGGTATTTTCCTGCATATTTCCTAGCCATGGCCCAATTCTCCTGGGAGAAATCCCACCAGTGTGAATTAACCACCTGCTGTTACTCTTGCTCACAGTCACATGCTTCACCCAAGCACCTGACACCCATTGCAATCTGACAGACTGTAGTGATATATGCAGTTAGGGGGTAAGCACAGGTCACAGAAAACACTGTTGCTGTGATCACTCTGAGTCTGCAGGGAGTCTAGGCTACCCCTTGACCTGCTCTTTTGAGGCATAAAACATTTCAGTGCAACTATACTAACAAAAAAGTCATCTTTAGGTCAGAGTTAACCGAACCCAACATGACCTTACTGCGGCTCATTTTTCTAGTGTAGAAAAGTCCAAAGGCACAATGCAAAGTACACTTACTAAGAGGGACTACCTTTAAAAGGTTACCTCTTCATTTAATCATACATTTCATTTATTGCTCAATTAACATACTTCATGCATTTTCATCCCTCTATTATATCTGCCGTATCTGTAGACCTGGAGCTCCACAGCTTTCTGTGAGGCATTTACTGTTATCTGCTCAGATAAGGTAAATCATTTTTTTTAGTACAGATTGTCAGCATCCATCATTTCAAAGTAGAGGATAGTTTCTGTGGTCTTTTATAAGTAAGCCAGGTATGTAACACAAGTAAAAGCAGCCTTTTTTCTCTCCTCAACTCCCTGTCTGCACCACAGTTGGAGATATGCCAGGCTGTGTGTGGGTTCAGGACCCAAGACGTCAGGACAGGATCCCCATCTCTAAAGTCTCCTTCTCGTCAGGATCTTTGGTCTTCACACGTCATGCAGCACCTAACCTGACTGTCACGTCCATGAATAAGAAATCCAATACAACAGTGCAGAAATTCAGAAAGAAGGATCAGAATTTCATAAGCATGTCTCTATAATAGGCCAAGTTATCTCTGAGCACAGGGTGACAGATTTTATTCATTCATACAACTTGTCTTCATGACTATATTGCACCATATATCAGAGCACACATACAAAATGCTCTCCAGGCATGTCTCAGTCCAGCACAGATGCAGAGACAATGAGCTACTAGTTTCTTGCTAAGATGATCATGCTACTTTCAGGACAGAAACTAGTATCTCAAGGCAGAGGTATGGCCCTACTTAATGTAACAGCCTACTTAGTGGGCATGAAAAGACGTCAGTCCCATGCTCCAGTGCAGTGTACTTGAGCCTTCTGTTGCTTATGATTGCAATGGAAAGCATTTGTAAGCATGGCAAGTAGGTCACAGTTTTTGTCCACAGCGTAACTCTGGAAACAGAATGGTTTTAGCGCATCTGTCTTCTGCGTCTCCAGATGAAGCCCACCTGTCACTTCACATTCTTTACTAGCTCATGCACAGTACAACTGCTGCCTTCACTGTCACTGTAAGTGCCTGAATGTTAAAAGCAATGCTGCATAAAAGATGAACTGGTTTCCAAATAGGAATACTGTGTGTCCATCCCTTTGGGACATGACCTTCCCTATATACATATCTTCCATATATTTCTTCCATATGTAAGAAACTGTTTATTAAGTAATAAATGCACATACAAAAGCTGCTTTGCACAAGAAATTACCATGTTCAGGCTCACAAGGCTGCTTGACTCAGTTGATAAAGTTGAGATGTTGCTGTTCTGTTTCAAGTTTCTCTGGCTCCATACACAGAGCTCAAGGTTGATGCCTTAAAGACTGAGGAGAAAAAAACTCCAGGCCAATTTAGTAGAACATAAGAAGAGCAGAAGCTTTAATGAACCTCTAGGCTCCAGGAATACACACCCACAGGATCCCACCAAAATTCCATGGTTCCAAGATTTTATAATCTCCATCCAGTTCCATTCTGCTATTCCATCGGTCCTGCCCCATTCCACCCCCCTCACACCCCATCAGCAATTGAGTCTGGGGAGTCTGGGACCCCATTTGCATCGTTCTTGTCTTCCTCGCAGCATGTCAAGTCCTTGGAGTCCTTCCAAAGTTCCAGATTTGAAGGTCCTTCTGTTCACGCCTTTATCTTCTGGTGCAGGCTTCATGGCGCTTCTCTGCAATCCCACCTTGAAATGGAGACTAAACAACTACTGGAGTTTTGAGGGATTGATGTAGGATGGGGTTGGTATGTGTAAACATTAAGCTACTGAAGTTATTTTACTGGTACATTAAATCTACAAAAACTTCTAAAATCTATAAAATTAAAAATCAAAAAAAAAAAAACAAAATCAAAAAACCCTGAGGCATCAGGTCTATGCCTTATTTCATTTTCCAGTGTGGGGCACAGAGACTTTATGTTACTATCTCCACTGGAAAAAATCATTCCAAAAAGAAACCAGGAGAAAAACAGCCACAAAAGCCATTCAAACAGAAATACATTTCCATAAAGAACAAGGAGAAGAAAACTTTGAAATTGAAGAAGACTTTATTTGCCCAGAAATGTTTATCTGTTTAACAGAAAGGCTCTGGAAGGTAATGCAATAATCTACAACATTATCACCATGCTGCTGTATTATCTAAAATATACATTAAAAAGTCATCCTGCTGTACAACAAAATATCATTAACTTCCGAATCTTTAAAGCAGTCAAGTCCTTTAGGGGTTATCTAATATCAAAGTGTGCCATACCTTCTTTCAGCTGAAATCACTCTGTACAAAAAAAAATTAAATTAAAAAAATTAAAAAAAAAAAAAAAAAAAAAAAATTGTCACCCAGGTCTTGTATTAAGCATGAAAGCTGAAGACTACAACAGAAACTTTTGATCTTTCCATACCTTTGAAATGTAATAATTACAGAGAAAGAGAAAAACTTCATCAAGAAATTGTCCATCAGTTTTCAGGTGGAACATGACTTTTGGTTTTGGGCTTTTTTCTCTTCTTTCTCTATACATTCATTCTGGTGTTTCAGATAAAGATAACAGTCATGAAAACATGCCTGCTAGTCAGAGAAGCCTCAGGAATAAACAGATACCCATATCCACTTAACTCTAGGTGAAAATTAGTGGAATAGATTGCAGGATACATAGTTCCCAATTTGCGTGTAATTATTTAGAGTGAGATTCTTCTTGTTTGGAAGTTTAACTCAATATCTCTTTCTTGCTTAAGTTCCACAAAGAGTATTAAAATGGTGGTCTTGTATTAAAACAGTATTAAAAGAGGCTTTGAGCTGACCAAGCATACAGTTGTTCATTCAAAGTAGTGAGCCTTGTCTAAAACCAAATGATCCGTTAGACTGATGGCAAATTCAGATGATCCTGATAAAGATTTAGGGATTAAAAATCAATATAACATTTAAATGTAGATTTGAAAATAATTCTTGCTACAGCCCAAGTCTGATACACTTGAAAGACAGTGGGGGAATAGGAGGTAGACTATCAAAAGTCACAAACCATTTCTACTTGCCAAGTGTGGAAAGAAAAACACCTACAGCAAAATAGTGGCAGCAATATCGAAATATCTCTTCCAGAACAGGTAAAGATCAAAAGATCATGAGAGAAGACCTATGTTTCATCTTTTGTCCAAAATATATATGCCCCTGCAGTAAAGAGGACAGATTTCTGAGTCAACCTTCTTTTCATGGGATTTGTCACCTGCTCCCCCACCCTAGCATCATCAACCGCACCACTGCTTTACCCACCACACACACTTTTTCCATGCAACAATTTGCCTCACAGGAATAGAAGGGAGGAAAAAGAACTTAACATGAATTTGGGGACACTGTTCCATGATGATCTCTCAAAAATGCAATTATTTATGAATGTTTGCTGTGTTTGCCTTCATTATTACTGCTAACATAAAAAAGATAGTGGGATTTATGGAAAATTACCCAGAACAGGGAAAGAAATCTGGGCATGTATCTTCATTATTCATTTGAAAAAGATCTTTAAAAACTCTTAAGTGTGTAGACAATTTAGACTTCTGAAAAATAAAATGCCAGTATAAGGTGCTATTGTACACTGACTCATTTTAAGCTATAGGCACCTGTAAATGTCCCCTTGCGTTTAAGGAAGCTTAACTAACAAAATATTTACATACAGAAGAAGTCTATAAATCAAAAGCACATAAAACAATCCCATAGCATGAATGTCAGATGGTCCTTGTTATGAACTGACTGAAACATTAGATCAGATGTGCAAACATACTGTTTTCACAGACTTCTCTTCCCATCATGATACTAGGTGATATTCATTAAAACTGGTGATGTAGTTGAAGTAAAGGGAATAATGCAAAGGTAGTTCCAAAGGAGGACTCAAATAGCTCAAGCTGACATAAAGCACAAAGGGACCATTTTTGTATCCCCCCTGACAATGCAGTTTGCGGCACTTTTGTCACAGCCATGCTGCAGCACCACTGCTGTCAAGTAAATGTGAAAGCTCTTTTCTTTATCAATTCTTAGTCACACTTAGAGTTACTGTGTAGCTCTTACTCCTCCAGGCTGAGAACTGACAGCCAAAGTAGAGCTATTGAATGAATCTCACTTTTCTCTCTGCTTAAGTCTCAGCTAATTCTTCTGTCACGTCAATGGGAGTTGAGTGGTTCTCTGCAAAAGAATACATTTCACTCTTTGGTACTGTATATTTTTTGCAACGACTGATTTTACCACTCATCCAAGAAATCTGTAACAGAAATACTAACATTGGAAATAATGTAAATGAAATAATGAATGTAAATGTGGGTATATGAAAACAATAGGGAAAAAAAAATCATCAGAGCAAGGGTCAAAGGACTGGTGAGCATTAATTGCTATGGAACACCATGTCTGTGATTTAATGCAAATGACCACAGAAAAGAGGAAAAAACTCACTTAAATATAAGCTGAAGGTGGAGAACAGTGCTGGAACCATAAAATACTCAGACAAGGAAAAAGTGAAATTCATGAGTTTTATCTAAAACCTATAAAGGGACAAGAAAAATATGAGGCAAAAGGTACAGATCCCCAGAACTTCACCTAAAAGCATGTATATTTCTTACATTCCTTATTTTTAATGACAATAACCTACCACTGCAGAGAGATTCCAGAAAGGTCTATATATATTCCCTCTCTTCTTCATAAATAAGTAATTTTCTTCATCCCTTAATTATCTGATCTCACTCTAGTTTACCGGGCTCCTTTCTTTCTGGAATGTCAGTGAAAGAAATATTTCCAGAGTTTCTTTTTTGCACATTGTCTGGAAAAATCGGACCTTTTGATCCACTTGCATAGTTGCTGTTTGTTTTGTGAGTCTTATAACAAGCACATAAGCTGTTTGCAGCACATAGAGCAGCAGGCTTTGTTTGCAGGTCTGATGTTTCTTTTTAGAAATGGTGTCAAAAGAAGAGTCAATAGGTCCTTGCAGCTGCTTAAAGCATATTGTACAGCCTCTGAAGTGATGGCCATTTCTTCACTAGAAATATTTCAACATTAAAGACAGATCCAGGACCTCTACTGCTCTTTGCAGCACTTGTTCCAATAGCAGTAGCACGAGACTTTGTCTCCTATTGTGGGAGGATTTATGGATGCCATTCCTAGCCCTGCCACAACTCACTCAAAGGTTTTAGGGTAGCAGCTGACACAATCAAAGCATGGAGTAGACACCTGTCCTGAGAATTGACTCTGATAACCAGACTGGAGTGCCTGCAATAACCTTGTCAGAATAACATGTGTAAAGGACAACCTGTGGCAAATTTGGAATAACCACTGTTGGTGCAAGGAGAGTGAGACTTCCTTTCACTCACACAGCAGAACATATGGCTTAAATCCAAGTTACAGCTGAGTGAAAGAGGAAGATCTACACACAATAGGTGGATGATGCTGACTAGCTGACAGGGACAGTTTGTTGTCATGTCTCTTGTGACACTAGTAACAAGACACAGGTCATTCTCACTTCAGTCTCATCCCACCAACAGACTAGTAGCCAGCTGCCAAGAAGGTTGGAGGCAGGAGAAACACTTTGTTTCCCAGCCTCATCTTCACTGGGAGAAGAAATAGCTTAAGTACATTTCACTGGACAAATGAAGAAGCACACATATCCCGGCAACTGGGAACCATCTGCACAGGTTAAGGGCACTTGTCCCAACGGACCTTCAAGGCAGAATGGTGGGTACTTGTCTGAGAATAACACTTGCAAGTACTGCTAGGAGGGTCCGAACCACGTACCCTTGCAGTGACTGATGCCTCCATCCAGACAGAGCTGCTGAAGGCAGAGGCTGCAGTGCTGAAGGAAATGCTGAGAGCTTTCCCCTGGGTCAGGGACAGGCAGCAGACCTGCCTGCAAAACGTGCCCAGGTGGAGGACCTCCTGTGGCAAGTGGCAGTGAGAAGGCTGCATAGCACCAGGGAGGCTGAGAAGGAGCTGGATAGCTAGTTCCAAGCACAATCTGCAGTGGACTCACACCCTGCAGCCAAACAGCCAAAAACTATCTCACCAGCACATGCAGAAGGGAGGGAGGCCAATAATGCCAAAGAATGGACTCTTGCAACAGCAAGGACCTGAAGGAAGAAAAGACTTTCCCCATCCTCAAGTGACATTGCAGAAACATTTGATGACTCTGCAGATTGAAGAGGAAAGACCCATCAAATCAGGAGAGATTCTGGAGCTGAGTAAGGCAGTGCAATCTGCTCATCATATAACAACCAGAACAACTAAGAAAAGGCAAGGGATAGTAGAAGTGGGTGATTGTTCTCTGAAAGCTATGGAGGCACTCATTTGCTGACCTGACACACTCTATAGAGGTGTCCTCCTTACCAGAGGCTAGCACTGGAAAATTACTGAGCCTTATACAATCCAGACTATTAACCACTGTTCTTGTTTCACGTGTGTGCCAGTGCTAGAGCCAGGAGCAGTTTGAAGAGTATCAAGAGGGATTACAGAGCCCTGGAACAGCGGTTAAGTACTCTGGAGCACAGGTAGTTTTTTCATCAATCCCTCCAGTTAAAGGAAAAGAGTTTGAAAGGGTGAGTCAAGTCTAAAGAGTCAACAAATGGTTACAGGACTGGTGCAACAGCCAGGGATTTGTCTACTGAGACCATGTGATACAGATGTGATAGAAGACAGAGTTGGTTTGGCTGTCACATGAAAAAAATTTATGTAGGAAAGGAAATACTTAACCCACAAAATGTCACATTATTCTGGCCTGTGAAGAAGCCCACTTACTAACTTAACAAGAGAACAGAAGGAAAGTGGGGGATTTAGGAGATGGAGTGTGAAGGGAAAAGCAGAAGAGATCAAATAGAATGAGAAAGTACAACTGAGTCTCTTAAGTCCACTGCCACATAATATAACATACTCAATCTGTGACTGAACATAATGTCATAATGCTAATGAAGAAACAAGAGATTTTAACTTGGCTGTTTCACTATATGCATCTACTGCAGTTTATCAAGTTTTGACACTGTGGTGGTTTTTTTCTGCCCCAGACTAAGCCAATACAGAGACAGGATGTTCCCAGAGAGCAGCAGGGGCCATAGAAGCAGATGGGGACAGGCCTGTTCCTTGCTAGTCCTGGTACATAATTTCCTGTGCTTTGCTTTGTGCTGTTAAAGTTCCTGTAGGCAAGGGAGAGAGGATGGTTTGTAACATAACTACGGCATGTGAGCTGTGACTTTTGTCTTTATTTCTAGTCCAGGTCTTTGAGTCATAGAGTATGTCTTGATTTCCAACGGAAGGTATTCTTCAACTGCTTCAACATTCACATTTTTTAAAAATAAATCATATTTTTCTTCCATCAGCTCAGAAAATAATTCTCTCTTTAGATTTTTGTATATTGTTTTTATTATTGTTTAAATCAAGGCAACAGATTTACTGGCACCATAAACTGGAAGACTGAGAGACTCGCACAGAGTATGCATTTTGTATGTCCCACCATGCCTGGGCGAGACAGACTGCATTCTCCCAGAAAAACTGTTTTTTCTTCTTTTGTCAGACCTTTTTCAGTGAAAGGTTACACAAAGCTATACACACCACCCTGTTGAAGTAGCTCTCCTGAGGAAAGCCCATACTGAGTACCATGGCATGCTTTCTGCAGCAATTACCTTGCCAGTGCTGTTTCCACATATCTGCAGATTTTTGGTGACCATAGCAGAATAATAAATCAAATGGAACTACTTTCTTGTCTGATGAATTAGGAACAGGGTCATTGTGCAGCCTAAGCCCCCTCTTTTTTGTATACTTGAAGACAGCTTCTTCAATTTTATTCTGGAATATATAACAGAAGGGAGAACACCAGATGAGTTGCCAAATGGAGAGGAATTAAACTATGCCAAGTGCTATCTGGAGTTTACTCACAGACACATACACCCATATCACAAACTGTCTTGCTGCAATATTTTTCCACTAAAATTAAGAGACACAAGATGCATTATTGTGCATGTCTTTGTGGATCACAAGCTTCCTACGTACTCCAGTGACTCTGTATCTGTAATATATGTTCTGCTATTCCTGAAATTCATGTTGGTACATCTGAACCTGTCTGCTAGCTGTCAGCAGTGAAAGTGTTAATGCATCAGATATAATACAGTTTCCTAAAAATAGCACCCCCACCAACTAAGGCTTATTCCTAGGGAGGTAAATAACACTTTTTTTACTGTTTTGACTAAACTCTGAGTTCTCTTAACTGTTTTGCTGATTTTTTACACCACACTCCAGCCCACTTGTTCACATGAAGTGGGCATCCCTGTGTCCTGCAAAATAAGAGAATTTGCAGGTCTGTGAGTATGTTAGAAATAGCTGGACTTTCAAAGCTGGGCTTGTTGAAATACATAGTCCATCTTGTAATTGACTGTCATCTTGATTTACAATGGCAGTTGTGATGGGTTTAGAGATTTCATTCCAAAAGGCTCTCTGAAATAAATGAGGGGAAGAGTCGATCCAGTGAGGCAACTCAATTTGTTAATATTGTCAAAGAACAGGGAATAGTTTAGGCAACACAGCAATCCAAACCAATATGCACTCAGGACAGAAGCAGCCCAGACAGAGGCAGTTTATAAAAGAAATCAACTGCTGTAGAAATTATAGAAGCAGATAGAGGAATGAAGGTCAACAAGAGGAAATTAAAAAATCAGTTTATTCAGAAGAAAAGCAAGGAATAAACAAGAATATTTAAGTTCTGAAGATTGTTATAAAGCATCATCAGATGCTTTATAGCATTTGTGGGAAAAGCTTCATAAGTATCTAAATCATATGCTTTGCATTTGAATTGGTGGCACTATGAATCTTCCAGTCAACCATGTTTTACTTCACAAACATCATGCCTGACCATTTGCTTTTTTTTTTTTTAGTCCTGAAACTGTGGTTAAACATTAGGAAGACATGTAAAGGAGAAGGGAAGAAGATGCTGATGGAGACCTCCATGTTCTTTGGTTGCTCTCTGGAACAACAGATCTCGTCTTCACTCCTGAGGCTCTGAACACCTCGCATTTTGCAGCGATTTCTTCTCCATTTCTAAAGTGAATAGAGACACTCCAGACAAAATATGGCTGGCCAGCACTGAGGCAACTGAGGGAAAACCTATTTTTCACCTATTGCAAGAACTTGTCAGCAAATGGACTTTGTTTTCCAGCCACAATTTCATCAAGTTTGACTCCTGTGTTTAAGCTAAACTTCTTTGTTTAGACTAATATAACTGAGGTTTTTCACTGAACTAGAACCATTCATTGGCTTTGTTCAGATATAATAAACAGCAATAAAAAGTAAAACAATGCTGACTTCAAAACATATCACATATTTTATATAGAAACTTATTTACGAAAATAGAACAGTTTTTGGAAGAGACACAAAAAATTAAGATATGAGTTATGACCTTGATTCTTCATGTAGACCCAACTGACTGATTTGGATAATTTATTACTTTGCCACTAGCATCCTTCCATCTCCTACTTCTGATTCCTGAGCTTTGCTGTTAGCAAACAATTTGTTAGTCAAACAATTAACCACATCAGCAAGCAGCTGCTCGGTAATAATACTTTATGCATGCCAGTATTGAATTTGACATTGGAAACTGTGAGTGCTGTGATCTGTCTCTAGGTGTACCGATCCTGTTGGTCATGAAGATTAACCCCTTTGGTAAATAAAGCATGCACAGACTTATGGTCCAAAACCAAAATTTCTCCAAAGTGAACTACAGAATAAGTCTTGATTTATCAGCACTGCAACAAAATCCCCTCTGTCCTCTTGCCACTGAAGAGGAAGGACTTTTGAATGCTTGATTCCAGTCGGTAAGGGGACCAAATACCTGTGCCCCGTGCCCAACATCCAGTCCAAAGTCCCATTCCTAGTGCTACAATTCCTTTCTTCCCTTGTATAGCTAAGGGATTCTACATCACTCCTTGAGAAGGTTTAATTATTTCTGGATTTCAAACCATAAATTCCTCTGTTAGAAAATTATATTCATACTGTTCTCAGTGACAATATTTACATAAAGTTTCCTTTTTTTCAGCCAAAGAGGAGTATATTTTATAAAGAATATCTTTCTATTCCAATTTCTGCTGAAAAATATTTTACCTTGGAAAATCTGACAAAAACATAAACCAAAATCTAAGTGAAAATATGTTTTTCAAATAAACCAACATACTAAAAACCAGATGGTGTTTTTCATCAATCTTAATTCTCCTTCTTTACATCAACTTCAGCCCTGTTTTCCTCATCTTCAGATCTTAGTGAAAGTTTGTTCAAGACATCTCCACTGTTCTTCCATTACTTCCTATCTTCTTGATCTCATAATTGAAAACTCTCTTACCTTTCCATTCACATACATCTCCTAATCTCATATTGATACCTCTTTCCTGTTTTCTACTACTGCCATAATGCCTTTCAGTCTAGACACAAAGCAATGTTCTATCTTTAAGGTTCTACCACAGTTGCTCCACATTATCAGCTATGCTCCTTGTTGCACAAAATCAGGTCCCTTACCCAGACATTTTCTTATGATTCCCTTGAGTTAATTCATTGATTTTTTTTCTCTGGATATTATCACTTACCTGGAAAAAACCTATGGGAGCTCATTAATATTTCTTTCTTTTGTCCTTCTCCCAAAAGAGAATGTAGGACAACCACATTAATTAAAATACAGATATATCCCAAAGTCTCAACAACATTCCCCATGAGTAACATTCTCACAAAATTCCATCCATTTGCACTCCCCAGAATGTGAATTTACATTTTGGCTGTCTGTAGCCCTCTTGGGATTGTTGGCTTGGGACTCTGTCTGGGGAAAGCAAGAAAGTGCTGCAGCTGCATCATGCTACTGAGATAAATCATTTAGCACGTTTCCATATGTGAATGGTTTTATTAAACTAATTCAAATAGGGCCAGACATGTTGAAGTTCATAATCTCCAGAGAGATTAAAAATAAAAACAAGATGAATGTGGATTTGACAGCAATGGTCTTCAGGGCACTATTAGAGAAAGGGGAAATGCAAAGGAGATTCAAATTTTGGGATGATAGAGAACCAATGGAAATAAAGTATAAAAGAAAAGAATAGGAAAGAAGATACAACAGATATGGCTGAAACAAGTTTCTCAAAATAGGAGGTCTCTAAAAGAGGAGGAGGTCTTTAAAAACAACCTGAAATGAGCATACATAAACATGGTATCACTGGTATGTTGTGATCAGGGAATCAACTTAAACTAGATTAAAACATAAAGAAATAGATGCTTCCTTCAAAGTAGTTGTCCTTTGAAATAACAAAGCAAAGCAACAAACAAGACTGAGAAAAGATAAAACATGAAATAGCTGTAGTCCCCTGAAAGACAAGACACAGCAAGAGAAAGCCTCTGTGAGAGCTTTCTTTCCAGATTTCTGAAGAGTCATTGCTTTTCAACACAGAACTCTACTCCAGAGGAAACTTCACTCCTCAGGACCGTCAGACCCACAGCCTGGCTAGCAAAGGACAGTTGCTTAGAAAGTAAGTTTTACTCTGGTACTAGAAGAAGAAACAGCAATTGATTCTACTTGGTGCATGCTCTGTCCAAAAATGCAAAGACAATGTTTTAGACTGAGAAAAGCTCCTGTGAAACAGCGAATGATTACAAAGGACGGCAAAAGAGCACAACATAAGAAGGAAGGGATGACCAAAGGCAGCTTTCCATAGTACTGGAAGCCCTGGAAAGAGACTTGGAAAGGACACTCACCAAGTTCAGTAACATTTGTGTGCTGAGATCTATAAGAAAAAAATCATCCTTGGCTACTACTTCTAAGTTCTACTTTGAGTCTGGTATTTTACATGCTGAAAAAAAGATTAAAATAGAGACACAAACTAATGCATATTCTCAATAGAAGGTTCCTGTGAACATAAAGGAAGGCAGACTGAAGGCTAGAGAATGACTGTGTTCAGGAATAAATCCAAAATCATGCCATTGCCATCAGAATTCCTATTCCGGTTTTTCCCGCTGTAACTGAGAGCAGAATTCAGCTTTATTTAGCACTGGTCAAAATTTCTTCTTATAAATCTGTGTGCTTATTCCATGTGATCCAGCATCTTCAAAGGGAGACTATACTTGCATTGTGGGATTCCTGTTCTTGGAATGGAAAACTAAAAATAATCTGAGGTTTCTGAAGCATCAGTGTTCATATGCTATCCCTCTACAGTAGCCATTGCTCTCCAGCTGAGGTCAGACTTCCTCTTTTCACAAAAAAATGTGAGCCAGCATCCTGTTTTTTCACCTTCTGCTCAACCTTCCTTCTGGTAATCTGTGTAGAGTACAGTCGAAAATACAAAATGAGAGGGCAGTGTTATAAACAGACTACCAAAGCAAAGTTTCCCTGTGGAGGCTTCAAAAGTAAGAGCCAGGAAATTGGGCAAGTAATAAATGCTACAAGGTTCTGTATCTAGCAAGGGAAGGGACATGGCCAGAATGTACTGGATACCTCACTTCAGTCTGATTGTCTCTGAAATGCCTGAGAGCATTTTCAGTTGCAGAGCAGCCACAGCGTTCCCCAGCCAGATGTCCTGTAGCACACCCCTTGCCCAGTCAGTGTGTGAGTGCTATTCTGCTACCCTACTGTCTACCACAAGAGGATTGCTGTAACATATGGGAGCTGCACACCTGCAGCATCCACAGAAGGAGAAACTGTTGCAAAGAACAGGGGAAAGATGCCTGTATCAGCCATTCAGAAAAAACCTACTGGGTCCATGCTTGATTTCAGAGCTGCCACCTAATTTTTTCTTTTTTTTTTTTTTCCTACTGCTGAAAACATTGCTCTTACAAAAGAGAGTGGCATTTATTCAGCTCTAGTGAAAATCCATTAGCTCATGTTAGAGATAAATTTGTGCCTCCAGACTCCAAAGTAAGCAGTCACAGAAGAATACTGGCATGCAAAGAATCACTCCTGCTCCTAACATTCTTCCTGGGGCAAAATGTATTCTTCTCACCCACACAACAAGCAAGCTCTGCTGGCTGCTGCTGAGTAGGAAGCAGAACAATATCTCTGCAGCTTCTCCCTCTCACTTTGCTTTCTTCCACCCATGACTGTATGGGAGCGGCTGGCAAGAGCTGCTTAGCCCTTACCAGACATGGAATACAAGAAGACAACCTCCTGTTCTTCCGCTCTCATGCTTCACCCAGCCCCATCTTTTGCATGAACACAACCAGACTCAAGCTTAACACCAGACTGTAAAACCACAGTGCTCCTGGCCTACGAGGGCTGTGGAAACAAAATCAGTCTTACTGGCCTCCTATTGGCAGTATCTGGGATCATCCTTACTTGCCCAAAAGCATTCACTGAGGTTAGTAGAACCACTCTGACATTTATGTGTTGTTTGCAGAAGGAAAGGAGTGGGTAAAGACTTACACTGGCAGTTGAGTCTCCATTTTATCAGGAGCTATTTGAAGAGTCAAACTAGATTTATTTAGGTGGTTCAGGAGGGATCAATGGAGCTTTATTTCATATAGTCCCAACTTGAGAGGCAGGATTCCTTTACCTGAAATTGCCGCCAAGCTATTTGTCAGCACAATACATGTGGGGTTTATGCAACTTGCCACCATCTTCTCTCCTTAAAATCTATTATCTGACATATCAAAATTTCAACATTTGAGGATACATTATTTGACTTCTACAAGGTGACTTCTTTGATTCATCAGGATGCACAAAGAAACCTAATAGGTACAAAAAGGCCCAAAGCAACAATATTAAGCAAGCTCAAAAGCCAGGGTTCTCTTTGACATATAAATAAAAACTACAAAATTTCCAGGAAGAAGTTCCTATCTTTATTTATCTTCCAAGCAGTCCAGGCAATTGTAGCCTTTATCAAGTTGTCAATACCAAGAATAACACTGTCATTTTGGATCATCACTGCAGAGGAGTGCAATCAGGTCAGCAGAAAAGAGCATGTGGTTCCAACACAGCAGCAGCAGCTCTGCCAGGCTGCTTTGGGGCTTGCTGAGGCTGAAGTGCCTTGCAGAATAATCCCCCTCCAGACTTTTCTGTTTGTCCTTTTGAACACCTCAGAGTAGCTATGCCAACAGAGCCCAGCCTCCTCAGCACATTGGCGAGGTTCAGTAGCTTTTCTTAGCCTAAAAAACAGGGAAAATGAGACAAACCAGGTCATGGCAGATAATATTTTCTTCATCACTTTCCCCCAAAACCTCAGAGTGCAGAAACCAGGATCTAAGACCTAGGTCCTCTCCTCTGGTGCTTGCAAATTCTCTGAAAATATCAGCTGGGTTCTTAGCAAGTACCTGTAAAAGTCCTGTTAACTGACATGAGGCTTAAAATATTAACTCATTGCTGAGACCAGATTCCCCTGATTCAGCAGTACTCACACAATGTGTCTGAAAATGCTTGTAAATTTAATCACTCAGAGCCTGAGTGGATGACAGATGGAGACAGACAATGTGGTGAAGGCAGGGGTTAAGGGTTTAGTATTTCCTTTCCCTTTTTGTTCCTTAGTCAAACAAAAGACAGTCATATAATGCCCTCCAAACTTTCTCCTCTCTGCAAGTTAGTGGCAGCTACAGGACATAACAATGGTATGCAATGTAACTCAAGGCTCAGCTGGAATTTTTCATGTGGAATGAGGCATGAAAATATAATTGGAAGGCTTGGTGGCTGCATGATGCCTATTTCTTATTTGACTCTGAATGTGAGAGTTAAGCACAAAATTTTATATTAAAAAAAAATATTATGTTATAGTAAAAACCCAATAAACCTGCTATGGAGCTTTTAAAGAAGTAGAAAGCAATAAGCTCTTAGTACTTGCCTGTAGGAGTATTTCAAGTATTCCTTTTACTTAGCTGTTGTTCTTGACCATTTTTACCAAAAAATTAATATTGTACTAGTAAAAGATACCAGAAAAAGAATCTTGGAACCCAAATGCTCTAAACAAAGAATAACTGCAGTACACAAGGCAGCAAGACAATCTCTCTATCTTTCATTAATACTTCCATCCTCTTTCACTTGGTGCCGAAGAAGCAATGTCTTTCTTTGGGTCATATATATCTTCAACTAGGTCTTCTGGTGTAGAACAAGAAATGCCAGGTTTGCTCCTAGGTTACCTCTCTTCAATGCAATGGTTTTTATCCACAGTCCAGCTTTGCTGTCCTCTTGTCTATATCCTCTTTATTCTCTGTGACAAAAACACTTTGTGTAGGTGCCCAAAATAGCTCCATATGCTTTTTCCTATTCTTCTTGGTTTTTACATTCCTCCAGTTTCTTACTTTGTATCTATACATTTATTATCATTGACCCTGTCATTTTCTACATTTCTTTCACTGCAAATGCATCCATCATACAGTTATGGCAATTGTGTCTCTTCGTATCCAACAGCTGCATTTCACCACAAGCAAGGTCTGCATTTTGCAATCTGCATCTATGAAAATTCAATAGTAATGGACTATAGTAAAAATTCTGTTGCTGCCCATAGTGGTTCTCATTTTCTGTCCTTCAACTGGTTTTCTGCTCCTGAAGAAATTTTCTTTGCCAACCTGGAAGCTAAAACTTTGTTATTTTTCACAGTGTTTTTTTGCTTAGCTCAGTAATGGTCTGTTGTTATTGTCCAGACGGGAGCCCCAGGTGGGATCTAGGCCTGAGACATCAGCTGTTTAAACAAGTGGAGCAGCTGTCATTAATCTCTGTTTCTGGAGCTCATAATAGAAAAATGGAGCAAGCAGGGAATTGTTTCTCAATAAAAGAAGCGTCCTTCAGCCTTGCACAGTTTCATGTCCAGCCACTAATCAATATATATTGTTCCCATAGATCACAGTAGTGGCAGGTGAGAAATTGCTTGCACTAGAGGCTTGTGTAGAGCGGACATGTGAGGATTTCCCATGCACACTACAGACAAATCAATCTTCTAGAATAAGGCTTGAAAGAAGTATCAGGAAAAGGCAAGAAATGATACCAAGGATGTTTGGGAACAGATCCTTTGTGGGGAATATTTAAGAGAGGAAGAATGCCTGGTCCTTGTCAAAAGGGTTTTCTTGTATTTCAAAGATCAATACAAACATGTTAGACAATATGTCTTTGCAAAGTTACTCACAGCTGAGAGCTAACTGTAAACTTGCCTGCACACCAGGCTTTAACTTGTCTTTTGAAAGGGCATGTAGTGACATGAGAAGAGGGAATGGCTTCAGACTGGCATAGGATAGGTTTAGATTAGATATAAGGAAGAAACTCTTTACTGGGTAAAGTGAGAGAGGATAGTGAGAGAGGCACTGGAACAGGTTGCCCAGAACACCTATGAATGTCCATCCCTGGAACTGTTCAAGGCCATGTTGGATAGGGCCCTGAGCAACCTGGTCTAGTGGAAGGTGTCCCTGCCAATATCTGTCATATTAGAAGGAGGCAATCTTTAAGGTCCCTTCCAAACCAAACCATTCTGTAGTTCTGTGTTTCTATTGCCTCATTCCCACTAGTGTCTTAAACATCTGCATTCTCTTGTTCACACAGGCCATATTTCTCTATACTGCTTCTGTGATCTGATTGCCTTATTCCTTCTCATTCTTTCTCCTCTCTCCACCAAATCCATTTTTGCCACACTAAAGCTACAGTCTTCATGAAAAAATTATTCTTCTTACTTATGTGGGAAAATTCCTGAGTTTTATAAGCCAATTCAGCCTCCCCTTTTCACTCCTGAACTAGCAAAGCAGTTGCTATGAATATAATTTAGAACAGTTTATGCAAGCAGCCCCAAGATGCAAGACGCCGATACTGCTTAAATATAGGAATGTAATCTTCAGATTACTGCTGAGTCCACAGAAATTAATTCAGTTTGACTGAGGCATCACACTGAAATCAGAAGCTGTCATCCTGCTCCTGATTCTTTGTTAAAAGTAACCAAAAACATGAAGCTGCTCAATTACATTTTTACTAGAGGTTTTAGCCACAAGAAAATCAAGTGTTCTTCAGAAACAGAGTAAAATATAGCAAAATTTAAGTGATGTGGTGTTCAAACTCTGTGTAAAGGTTGCTATTTCATGGCTCACCACAATCTTCTCTTTTCACTGCTGGACAGTAGGGCAGGCTAGTTCTGGCATGCAGTTGTTTGAGCATCTCTGGAGGAATGCTTTAATGGGCCCAACAGCTGTCTCTTCTGTTAAGATCAGAGGGTACTTTAAAGTGGGCCACGATGGAGAATACAAAGGTTCTAATGGCCAGAACTTTGCTCAGTAGGTAATAGAGCCCCTACGTTTTCAGCTACTGTGCAGGTTTAGAGCAAGAGGTGTTTCAATTCCCAGAAGGAAGAAAACACTTCTGGTTATATTACCAAGACAAATAGTGCAGTGAAATCTGTTCTGAGAGACAAGAATTGGTCCCAATAGATTGACTGAGTAAATTTTCAACACAATTCAATTCATGTGCTCCTTTGGTACTATCTATTTTTTCCTCACAAGCAGGTGGCAAAGCAGTGCAGGATGTGGCAAAATTCTTTTACGTGATCAATGTTTCAGACTCTTCAATTAAAAACAGGTTTGCAGATCTGACAAAATCTTTGGGATGAAGCAGAAGGGAGAGCTCTGTATGTATGAAGAAGAAAGCCTTATTTTTGGTGTCTTTTAGCTCTGTTCCTGTTTAAATTCTATCATTATTTGACCAAGGGGACAAGGTACCACAGCACATTGCCATTGGGTGGAAGTGTGATATCCAGCTCCACTCCAGAACAGTGTCCACAACACCCTGCCAAGGACATGGGGAAATTGAGCGTGAGCTGGAAGTTTTGCCAATGCTAATTGAGATTGTCACACAAGCACTGAATGCACTGTTGTTCTTGATGCCTTCTGTCACTCATCTTACCGCTCTATAAGGGCCTGGCTAGGAGGGATAATCAGGGAAGCTATGTGCCACTACAGATCTGAGCAATAAACATAATTTTTTTTTTTGGTTTTTTTTTTTAAAAGTACTTCTGCTCTGGAATATTATCATCATCCAGTTCCATTTTCTTCCTTGAGAACACTGGAAATGTTCACCGCTACTGTACCTCCTCCTCCAAGTTGAGGAATGCCTTGCTTCGGTTTGGCAGATCTGGAATCACAATCCACCCACCAAGTCCCTGCTGATTGCCAGGGTTGTATGTGGACTGAGCAGATGCTGATGGGCTGCTTCTCTGCTCTGGGGCTTCACCCACGTGCTGGCTTGTTTTTATGGACTTTCTGATAAGCACTGAGACCAGACACCTTGGATTGCTCTGCTGCCTGGCTCTTGACAGATGTTTTGAAAAGGACATTTCATCTTTTTTTGCTGAATCAAAATGATTCATTGAGGATGGCATGCAGTGAATATTCAAATTCCCCACAATGCTTGAGATAATTAAACTTTCTTATCCTATAAATAGTATCTGGTAACATGTCCATAATTTTTTATGGTATTTAGTATATTTGGTACTCAGACATTTTTGCTATCTAAGAAATAAAATCTTGATGGATTTGTTTTATAGAAGGCCTTTTATTATGGTCATGATTGCTGAGAGTGATACACAAGCAAATTTTTTCTTTTGTTTTCACGAATTTCATTGCAAATTACATAAAGGAGCATCCCATCAAACAGCTCATACCTTCATTGCCTGAATAGTCCCGGGATGAAAAATGCCTATTGTCTGCCGGCAGAGAGAAAAGCAGACTTTTGTAACCGTGTTGCCTTTAGCTGTATTTTGAGCTGGGAGTTCACTTACAGTTATTTGCAAGGTATTGAATGCTGTAAATTGGCTTGGCTCCAGCTGTACTCTGCATAAACAGTGTACATCATTCAAACCTAGCCTGTTTCAGATGCACTTTTCTTGCAGATTTTGGATACAGAGCCATGTTAATGCAACTATATGGGTTCCAGACTACAGGTGTTACTGCAGTTAGTTGTCATGCTCTGTTAAACTGTGGGATGTTACTACAAAACAGCCTCTCACAAGCTAAATCTGAGTTATCTTATGGAAATGCATGTCTTTCTTTCTCTCGATTACAAATATCTTTATACCTTGCTCCCCAGTGGAAGTACTTCACTTAAACGCTCCAGATTAGGTAGTTGTGAGCATTACCTCTGATAGTTATGGAAATCTATGTAATCCTGATGTGGTCAGAAATACAAAGACTTTGTGTTTTTTAGCAAGACTGCTAAAGCAGGCAGCATTATGATGCTGAAAATATTCCTATTGGAACAAACATTGTAGTCAGGTCAGAGGTGGCTTGGCCTGCCTGTGTTAACTTTAAACATATTTAAAGAACAAATCAGGTGAGAAGTCTTTTTTATGGACTTCTGTGGTATTTGGAGTAGGAACGCGTTTTAATCAACTGAAGCTCTCACAGAGTATACAACACATTGTTCTATTTCCCCCATCTCCCAGCCCCTTGCAGGCTGACATATTGCTTTTCAGAAAGGTTTTTTGTGGCCAGACTGTGCTGTGGGGCAATAAGCCTGGCCTTTCCCCCTTCTATTGTCTGCAATGACCTAGGTCTGAAATGCCCAAACCTTATCTGAGTTTCCCTTTTTGGTAGCAGAGATAAGACCTAAGACATGCAGCAAGGCTGTAGCATTAAATTATTTTGACAGAGCTAAGACTTCTTGCCCAGAGTGCCAGACAGGAGAAAGCAAGAGGACAGCATGAGAAGTACACTAATAAGGCAGAGGAAACGGGAGTCCAGAAAAGAGTCTTTTGAGGTGGAAAGGGAGCGGCCTGGGCATAGAGTGTTTTTCGAAGAGGCAGACCTGGTAGCATCTACATTACTATTCTTTGAATCCTGCAAGCCTCTGAAAGCCCCTGTCATTTGAATGTCTATGGCTGTTGAAGATAAGCCGGACATGAGGAACGGTAATTAGCATCTTCCTATCTTTTGTGTGCAGTCACCCAATTGGCAGTGCAATGCTACAAACACCCTAAAACATTACTGTTTAAGACTGACTAAATCAACTTTTATCTGAATTTCCATATGTTTCTTATAAATATTCATGACTTTATTGTCACAACACCCTTATTGCTCCTTCAAAACAGATATTTAAGCACCTGAATGATGTGAACTACCAGCACAAAGGAGACAGGCTCTGACCCTCTGAAGGTATAGACTAATGTTCCAAAAACTCACCCTACATGATGGTCTATATCAATTCAGAAATACATGCATTACGGAGAAGGGGGTTTTCATGATCTTCACTTCTTGTGGCCTTTCTTAGCAAGAAGAGCATTCTTTATGCATATTGCTGTCCTAGCACAAACTGTGAGACTGTACCTTATTTTGTTTAAATGGACATAAATCTTAAAGGAGTGTAATGATGTATCAAGCAAAAAAGCTCTACCTGCATCCTCCATGAAATCTTTTCCAAAGAAGGGGAATGTGGTGCAGGTATTTGGGGGTTTGTACAAATAACCTCACTAAGCAGAGGATCTTTACTTCAGTTTGCAAAATTATTAAATGCATACAACACTCATTACAACTTCAAGCACAGCATCTTAGCCAGCCATGGCTACTGACTGTTCACTTGTAAAATCTATGTTAAACCTTCAGTGCCTTTATGATCCATAGTTTCTTTGTCCTTCTCTGGATGAATGAAGGTGTGAAACTAAGGGGCTATGAATATTTTTCAGCTATTCCTGAAGTTAGAATTTCAGTTCATAGCATTACCACTAGAATAATTACTTTTTAGATTTGTCATTAATTCTAGTTCTTTTTAATGCATTAGGATAGAGGCTGTAAGAACCAAGGGAATAGAAACATTGGAAGCTACTTCTCACACATCAGTGAAATAATAAAACATTATGAACTGAAAGTGGAACATGAGCTTAAAAGAACAAAACTGCATCTGAAAATTTTATTTATGTATCAAAACTAATTATTGCAAGTTCCACCTCAGTAGTACTTGAGGATTCCATTACAAGATCTAATTGGACTTATATGTGCTGTAAAAAATTTTTATCTTTTAATTGGTAGCAGGGATCAAAGTAAAGAGAATGAGAGACAAACTTGGTATTTGTTTCATAAACTCATCTTCTGAATTCATTTGCATTTACATGGTTCCTTGGAGCGGCTCATAGCACAGGCTTGTATTAACATGCCAAAAGAGAATCTGCTCCTGTTTTTTCAGTTCAGTGCTTCAGAAATTCATCAGAGTCATTCAGCCAGTCAGATCTTAATTACTAAAGGATGCTAGTTCAAGTCAGTCCTGTGTATCCTGCCTCTCCTTATGCCTCTCTGGAACAAGTTTGGAAAAGAGACAAGTAGGAGCTGTTGTGCCTTTTTATACACTGTCCATTGTGGAGCTGCAAGCTTTCTTTCATAAGCATGAGTGATTTTTTGGAATAGCTCATCTGAATTAAGTTTGTGGGGCTGAACCACAACCCTTTTACATTTCACCCAGTCTGGTAGCATGAACAATTTTGGTTGATTCTGTCTTATATGTAACCAAGCTGAAACAGCTTCTCCAGAGCCCATGGACATTAGGAATGAGAGTGACTGAATTCTACCTGCATTGCCCAATGCTGTTTTGTGCCTAATGTTGACCCAGCTGGTACCAAAACCAGAAGCATTACAGATGTTCTGCCTTATTGGTATAAGTTAAAAATGAAACACATACAAAAATTAAAAGCCTGTAAGAACCTCATTCCCACCACCACTTTTCACAGTACCATCCAGCAGTTAATGGTATTGAACCATTACGAAAGATGGTAAGTGAAATATCTCTTGAACTGATGGGGACACACTTCTAGAGTTAGTGATGAAGAAGGGACTTTGACATGCTTGAGAGGTGGACCAGTGTAAAACCCATGAAGTTCAACAAAGTGAAGTGCAAGGTCCTACACCTGGGTTACAGCAGTCTCATGCACACCTACAGGTTGGGCAGAGATGTGACAGAGAGCAGCCCTGTGGAGAAGGACTTGGGGGTGATGCTTGATGAAAAGCTTTACATGAGGTGGCAGCCCTGAAAGCCTGGGCTGCATCCAGAGAAGTGGGGCCAGCAGGTCGAGGGAGGTGATTTTCCTGCTCTACCCTGTTCTTGTGAGACTCCACCTGGAGTATTGCATACAGTTCTGGTGTCCCCAACGTAAGAAGGACATGGAACTGTTGGAGCATGTCCACACAAGGTCCACAAAGTTAATAAGAGGACTGGAGTACTTCCCCTATGAAGACAAGGCTGAGAAAGTTGGGGCTTTTCAGCCTGGAGAAGGTTGCGTGAAGACCTCATGGCAACCTTCCACTATCTAAAATGGGCTTACAGAGAAGTCAGACCAGCTTGCAACCCTTAGCATTCTATGAGTCTAAGTGGATGCTTCCCATCCAGGAAATCAATAATAACTGAATTAATTAATTCTGAGGCATCAGCAGCAACAGGAGAATATATCTGCACCATTTTAGGATTGTGATGTGCAAAAGCTGGCTAGATGCTACTGCTACTGATACAGCACAGCAGGCAAACAGTGGGCAGAGGTTCCCTACATGGCAATAGCTCCAAGACTAGAGGTTGTAATGAAATGATGAGTGGCTTTAGGGCCTCAGTGGTGAGAGCAACAAGGGAATATATATTGGTGACAACAAAATGTCTTTATAAAAGCCAGGCAGCATTTGTCATCTGAGCTCAAGGGGAATTAGTCCAGGTGCATCCCTGGAGCTTACATTACAATATCTGATGTCAACACAGCCTCAGGAACAGGAGAAGGGATATAGACAGGTCTCTTAAATGTTAAGTACTTAACTTAAGTTGGCAAGTTAGGAGGCAGAATGAGCAACAGCTGCCAAACAGACTGAAGAATTTGTGTTGTATTTATAATTCACATGTTCTTGACTAGATTTGCTGCATTTTGCCAAAGACTAGCTGTGTCCTTTCTTCCATTACACTTTTATTTTATATGCAAACTCAGTATTTATGAGGGAGGTATTGCTTGTAAAAGCTGGTATTTAATTTTACCAATTTGCTGTGTGTTTGAGCTCTGTGTGTTAGATTTGTAAAGACCTATTCCAGTTCTGGCCCCCCAGCCTGGGGGAAAGGTTTTATGTGTCAGAAGTGCACCACCTCCCAACCTCTTCACTTGAAACTGTGAAATTTGCCAGCCCAAATTTCTGGTTCTCCAGCAACAACTAGGTAGATTTTTTATCTAAATTTGAAAATACAAATAACTCGTAAACTGCATTCATGCCACAGACAGAAGCAGAAAAGGTAGAGGAACATTGTTTTCAAAAGCTCTTCACCTCCCTCCTGTCACCTTGCACTGTCACATTCCAGTGCTTCACTTTGCCAGGTAGAAAAAGGGAACTACATTTACACAGAGTTCCAGAGGGCAGAAGACCAAACTGTCATTTTTAAGTTGCTTTGGAGAAATTGACTCGGGAAATACAAAATGTGATGCTGATCCAAATGACACCAGCATTTTCTCTCTGTCATCGTCCCGGGATGTCTCCTTCACTGAAAAAAACATCCTGTTTCCCAAGATGTTTGGACATAAAATGAGTACTAAGGAGGAAGTTTTTCAGGAAGCTGCTTAATTTCTTTTTCTCCAGCTTATTCTAACTCTCACCTCTCCTTGAGATGCCCCAAGGGCTTCAATAGTCAATCCTTCCCTTTCTTTTCCAGATATTAATTAAAGAGTGCAATCCTCAATGCATTTATTATCATAAAATAGCCATGCAGTGCAAAGCAATCTAATTTTCTCTACTCCCAGAGGCCAACAAAATGCCCATTTTGGGACCTTAATAAAATGAAAGAGCTGCAGAGTTATTTAGAGCCAAGCTGAAGATTCTCGTGTTTGAGCAGGTCATGGGTGCTTTATTATATACTCATCATTACCAAAAAAATGCTTATTCCATGATGAGACAGAAAGCAGGCAGAGGCACTTCTAGGTGCAGCCAATGTCTTACAGGAAGTATGTGCAGTGCTGTCTCTAAACTATTAGTTTCTCACAGCTGAACAGCTGTGACCTGTGATACAGATGGGCTGCAGAGCAGAACATTTCTTCCTAAATCTAGTGGTACTGCACTGTACCAGGCCATATAAATGGACAGATGGAAGGACAGGCTACAGCCTAGGGTTAGTATGCCCTAGTGACAATGCTGGGAAGTAAATTTTGCTTTTACCTGTTATTTTTTCCGTCAGAGAAAATTAAGATTTTTGAGATATGATAATCCTTACTCAGCATTAGAGACTTCACATGACAAAAGCTGTCTGAAATGCCTCACCTGCAGTGTATACATTAGCAGATACTAGGAAACCCAACCACAATATACAAAAGCACAGGAAACCAGATTTTATTAGTTGACTTGGTCTCAGAACTACATGTCTATGTATGATGGTAATTCTCTCCTAAAGATTCTCTTCATTGCATGAAAGTCCTCCTGCATTCATAATCCTCTGCCTAGAGCATCCTAATCCTCTGTTTGCACAAGGATGTCTACAGTTTGAAGTGTTAAATTATTGAAAGAGGACACTTCACAGACCAATAATCAGAAAATGGCTTTGGAGCTTTGGTGGATCAAAATATACATGGGGACTGATCTTCCCCTGCCTAGGTAATCATTTTACATCTGTGTAAAATGAACTTGAAGCTTTTCCACTCTGATTCAGTTGAGTTCTGACATCCTTTATGGGTTAGTTTAAAGACAGCATAGGTGGCAAGACAACAGAAAATCAAGCACTGTGATATGGATATGCCAGCTCAAAATGGATAAAGCAATAATAAAAAAGATTAGTATTGTGGCTTTCATGCCAGCAGTCCTAATATCATTTACATACTCTACAGGAAAATAGTGATATAGGATTGGCAGGGACTGCCTGGGTCATTGAGTCCAGTTCTCTGCTATCACAGGCAACAATATCATCTAATCCCTTTCATAAATCCTGTGACTTGCCAGTGAAATACAGGAAACACAGGGGAGAACACTGCAGCTGTTTAGAAGAGCACAGAAAAACCCACAGCCTGTTTACAATTAAAAATCAATTTAAGTTATACAAGTTTCTTAAAGGGATGAAACAAAAACTTTGGGTTAGTTCAGCTCTGACTCCAGCATTTCCTGGCATGCAGATGGGAGAGATTTACATGTGAATATATAATGTAAGAGATACACATACCTCTTTCACATATAAAGAGGTACTTTGAGATCTGAGATTTGATTTGAGCCACCAGCATGGTGTAACACTCCAGGCTCAGAGCTGTGAGCTTACTGAGAGTATTACTTTAATACTTTATATATAGGGTGTTTTAATACCTTAGGAAAACATCCAGAAAATAAGCCACAGGCTTGCTTCCAGGGAGTTTCTTTATTAATTTAGGAGAGAAAATAAGGGAACTTGTCAATGGTTCTAAAGGGCACTACACAAGCTATGTTCTATCACAATGCCAACCCAGTACACATTAATCCAACAACACCCAAGGCAATATTCAACCAATTCACTCCACTTAAGTCAAATCCAATCCCTCCAGTTCCAAGGCACCCGAAGCATCAAGAAAAGGAGTAAAGAAAAAGAAACACGGGGAAGAAAAAAAAGAGTCGAGAAAGAGGCAGAAGTATCAACCACTGAGACTTTGTGGCAGACCAGCTCTCACAGGTCCAGGTGGCAGGGCCGTGACACGTGGCATCCTGAAACCTCTAATTTTATCTGCTCTGGTCCCTGTGGTTAAACCCCCCGAAATGAGGCCTCTGACCCACCAGCCAGTGTGGGGCTCCAGGCCAGGGTGAGGGGCAGTGTTCCCACTGTCCCTGTCAATCCCAGCCTAGGTCAGGGGCTCCAGGAGCTGTGGGGTGTTACAGTGTTCCCGGGCTGTTTGTGACTGACAGCTGCTCCAGGGCTGCCCCTTGTGGGCTCCAGGGACTGCCAGGAGGGATACAATGCCATCCCTCCTCCTTGAGATTCAACCCATCCCTGCCCTCTACACACACACATACACACACACCCCACAAGGTGGTTCTGACCCAATAATAACTGCTTTGGTCTGTAACACATGGTCAAAAAGTTTCTACAGATCTTGAATAATAAAGACTGGTTCAAAATTCCCCTTTACATATCACTTGAGGTATATTAAAGATGACATTTGAATAGTAGGTTGCCTGTTGACTCCAGGAAAGGCTCAGAGAGAGAACAGCCCAGCTTAATTCCTGTTTTACATGCGATAGCAGAATCATTCGTTTATTACATGAAGAGTTCTGACAAAACAGGTGTTTCCAAGAAACTTTTAAGTCTCTGTTCCACTTGTGATTCAGACATTTAATTTTGCCTGGTTCCCTTGCAAGTTTCATATAAATAACCCTTTGCTAGCTGAGTCGCCTCCCAAAAGGAAAAATGCAATGGCAAGAGAAAGGGATTAGCTGGAATGACTCACTGGGACCAATAAGACTAACAAGGAAACAGTCCATATTGTAACCTGCTATAGAGCACATGTCAAGAAGTTTAACCTTTTGCTGTTTCCTTGCCAGTGGCTGATATTTCTGTCTGTATCTTAACAGGGGAATCATAGATGTCTCTTTCAGAGCTCTTTGTGCTCCAGATTGTATTATTAGCCAAACTATAAGAAGTAAATAATCAAGACATTTGAACCCATTCCAGAAGCAGTTCAGACTGTCTCTTAAGCTAAATAGGGCTGTACCCTGCTTATTCCCTATGGGAGATGGTTCTCAGTGCTGCATCAAACAAAGCAGGAAGAAATCCATAGTTGCAGAGGATCTTCTTATCAAGCTTCTTCAGTCTGGACTGGAAAATGGCTGTTTTGAGCAGTACTAGTTCAAAGTTAAGATATTTCATTGGTTTCTCATTGTCCCAAACTCAGAGTGAAAAAAAGGAGTATGTTGATAAGAAAAAAAGTTTAGCCAGTTCACAAACTTTGCCACAAATTCTGCAGTCCCAGCCTCCTCACTCGTGGGGTGGCACAAAAAGCAGAAAAGCCCTTGACTCTGTGTGAGCAGTGCTCAGCAGTAACAAAAACATTCCAGTGTTATCAACACTCTTTTCAACACAAACTCAAAACACAGTCACATGATAGCTATTATGAAGACAATTACTTATGCCAGACAAAACCAGCACAGAGAAGTAAATTCAGAGTTAATGCACTGGCAGAAAATTAAAAGTGAACAACTTCTAGCCTAGTTTCAGCAGTCCTTACAAGGCAGATATGCCAAGGCAAATGACAGAATTGAAAATCCAGGGGAATAAAAGAAATAAGAAAAGTGAAGTTTAGTGCTAAACTTATCTGAATTATTTCAGTAATTCCTCTTATACTCACATACAATGTTGATATTTCTGGATATGTGTATGACAATAATTTCTTGATATTTATACTCAGCAGACTATCCTTTCTTCAATATTCCTATCTACTTCTGAATGTTAAATTTAGTGTATTTTCTCATAGGAATTAACTGGATGGATAGGTAACAGTTTCCTTACAGGTTTCCACAATGCGTGAAAAACTGACCCAAACCACTGACCCTAAACCAGAGCATATGTTTTTGAGCAAGGTCAAGAAATGCAGAGGTGAAAAGCACACAGGCAAATATTTCTAAAGCAAAATAGCCCATTTTTTGGTCAAACTGACTGCAGAAAGAATACCTGAGTGCAAATGCACATGGAAAATTTAGGGAAGACTTTTTCAGTAGACAAGCCTATTAGATATTCACATTTCTTTAAGAAATCCCTAAAATGTATCTTTATGTTCTTTTTCAAAATTTTTTAAAAGTTTTAGAAACTTTAAAGTACTTACTTTCTTAGAAACTTTTTATTGTAAGGTTTTGTTCCTACTTCTGCTATTAAAAATTATGTCATCCCCTTGTCTTCACTGAAGTGTATTCATCAGATTCCCAAAAAAAGCCCTGTCATTCTCTGATAAACATTATATGCATATTCCCTGTCACTTGCTTAGGTCCGTATTTTAGTTAGTTCTTTCCCTTTGAAAAAGCAGGGAAAATCCGCTATGTACAGAGTTCATGACAGTGTGGCAAAATCTTCCCACTTTCACCACAGCAGGTGCAATCAGTAAAGTGAATGCCCTAGAATTTCCATGTCCTGACAGAAAAAAGCTGAAAATACCAGAAGCTACTGGCTTTTCCTTTGATAAAGAAATTTCTTCTTATTCCAGCACCAGTAGGTGCTGTCCTGATTCTCCTGATCATAACAAATACCATCAATGTCTCAGTCCCTCCTGCCAGAACAGAAAATGAAGGTGAGTAAATAAGTGCTATGGTGCAGCACTGCTCATCCCAGGGGCAGGCTGTGTTGACGTGAGCAGGGACTGAGCAGCTGGTCAGGTGATGAGCTGAGAGACACTGGTCTGACCTGTAGTTCAGGGGATACACAGATAGATATGAAAGAGCACCTCAAGCATAATGCCTTGGAATGCAAGAGAGAGGGCAGAAAACCTACACAGCACATACAAATGAACACAGGGATGGGCCATTCCATACAGTGGGCAAGATAACATGACACAGCCATGCCGAGATGTGGCAAGGCTAGTATTTCCTGAGATGAAAAAAAAAAAAAANGGGATCATTTCTAACAAGAGCAACAATAAGAAACAAAAGAAAAGAGGGGGGAAAGAAAATTAAATAAGGCAAGGTCCAAGACAAAGTAATGTAAGCAAACTAAAGCAGGAAGAAGAGGACCAGGTACATTCACCCTTATGCAAAAAAACTAGGAAAAATTATCCATGTGGCCACATGTTGGAGAATAAAGAGAATAAATAAATAAGGGGCAAAAGAAACGGTAGCTAATTATGTTGCAATTCATACCTCTCTTTCTAGTAGTTGGCAACTGCAGCAGCAACTAACTTGCTTTTCTCCCTCTGTTAGGAAGGAGGAATACTGGCAAAATGTACTCTGTGAAGTCCTCAGTGCCTTTCCTGGAAACCAGCACTCTCTGTCCATGGAAAAAACACCTCCCACATAAGTTTTACCAAAGACACATTGAGTTCTCCTGGAGGAAGTGAGATATCACTTTGGTCTCTGGCCATTTAGTCATTTGCTTCCCTGTTCAGTGCTCTCATATATGCACTGGTGAATAGGTATGGGCAGAGGAAAGCAATTACTTGTACTTCCCCAGCTTTTAGCCAGTGCAGCAATGCTCAGCTGTGTACGTGACGCCTAAA
Source organism: Scytalopus superciliaris (assembly GCA_013400415.1). Taxonomy (NCBI): domain Eukaryota; kingdom Metazoa; phylum Chordata; class Aves; order Passeriformes; family Rhinocryptidae; genus Scytalopus; species Scytalopus superciliaris. Next base: position 908,267 of record VXBX01001048.1, read on the forward strand.
CACAGTCTGCTAATGGTTGTCTCAAGTCTACCTCCTGCTGGACAGACTTCAGTTCTGAAGTACAAGAGCAAAGTGACTATGGAAATGTCACCAAATTACAGCAAGGTATTTGCAAGGGAAATTAAACATGCTAGCCAGCAAGTGTTTTCAAAGCATGTTAACAAAGCCAGCTTATCTCACATGCCAGCTCTCCTCCGCCCCATTCTCATTCCCACTGAATAGACACTAATTGAAAATTATGTTTTCAATGTGAAGCCTTTTTCTAATTTGGTCTTGTTTAGAAGCATTTAGGGATCCTATGGTTTGTTGTATTTCAAAGTGATTTGCATGAACTCCCCTAGGAAGCCAACAAAGGGCACTACCAACATTCTGTTGGCAGACAGCAAGGATTTCTACTCAGCACAGAATATTCATGTGCTCCAAGAAACACAGATTCTTGAGCTAAAGGAGACAGCTGAAGAGCTCCAGTGCAAAACATCTAGGAAATTGTTGTAATGTCTATCTCTTTTCAGCACTTTTTGCAATCCTTTAGCAATCCTAAATTCCCTGATATGCACAGAACTCTATTGAATATTTAAATCATTTAAAAATATTTTTCATGGGAAAGGTAGAATTGTCTATGCAGTTTAGTTAGATGTGATCACAGATATGTTTTCCAGGCTCTAAGTCTCATGTATGCATCACACTGCATACTCTAAAATCTTTTCATTGAATTCTATACACTTCTACACCTTTATGACAAATGAGTATACAAAGTATCAAACATTTTGTATTTACCCAACAAAATATGTAATCATGCACTCAGGCATGCATTACACACATGCCTATATATTTGATATGTGCATGATGCCAGATATTTTGTATATGTGCATATGTGTGCATTATGTTATATAAGACTGTCTTTGCAGAACACACAAAGCACAGGAACAGCCTGCACCTTACAACACACAGCTGAAGGACCTGCACACAGCCAGCCATGCCAGTAAAATTCAGATTACTTTTATCTGTGTGTATTAACAAAAGCTGTGTTTACTACATGTTCAAATTTGTATGTATGGAACACATGCCTGTACACTCATTTACTTAATACAGTATGGTATGGAGGAGCTAAAAAAAACATTAAGGAGTACAGTGAAGTCTTCAGAAGACAGTTTATTAAAAAGAAAGTGCAGTTCCTATTATTATGAGTTTTCAGATTAGTGTAAGACCTGGTTTGCATGCAAAAGCTTAGTCGGCACAGCTAGGTTAAGAACATAAAAAACAACTCCATTAATTGACATCCCCATGACAACGAAAGTCTTAGAACTATGCCAGAAAAGACCTCTTTGGCAGACTAATTTCTCTAGTTCACAAAAGGGGAGAAAGGAAAAGAATATTTTGCTACTTTTTTAGAGTAATTGGAGAACTTGCCATCAAATTTTTTTGAATATAACAAAGGCTTGAATCTACTTAGGATGATTTGAAGTAGCTCAAAAGTGTTAGAGGAGTACTATTTAATTCCAATCTAGTCAAGTTCCAAGTCGAAAGGAATCAGCTGCTTGGAGATCCTATTTCAAACTACAGTTTGGAGCACAAGTGCTGCAGACTGGTTTCCATAGCCACATAGCCATGTTTATACAACCTGCTAAAGCTCACAGTATTTCATCCAGGTGGCAGAGACCTTTCATTATTAAATGCTACTTGAACATATACTCCAAGTATTCCAGATATTTACCCTACACTGCTGGGATTTTTCTGAAGCATGTCTGGATAATATTGCCAGAACCAGCTAAAAACAAACCTCAGCCCTCAAAATTCTTCTTTCTCTTTTGTCACCGTCTAGCTCCTTCTGCATAGCCAGTGTCATTTTCACACTCTTATCAGCCAGCACAGACAAAAACAGTGCTTCATGCCATTGCAAATGCCACTGCAAATACACAGAAGCTGTGGATAAGTTTTCACAGCTTGCTGCCATGTGGCTTTAGCACTTCCAATCTGTCACTATGCTGCAGAGCAGCTCTCACGAGTTTTTAGAAGCAGTGGCAACAGCTGTCTCACCAGCAGCAGCCCCAGAAGCAGTGCAGGGCCCAGGACACCAGGCTGCTCAGTTTGGGAACTGGGTCAGCATCCACAGCTGAAATGCTAGTTCTGAATTTATCAAACAAGAGACAAGTGGTGGGGAAGGTCATAGTATCATAGAATCATAGAATCATAGAATCATAGAATCATAGAATCATAGAATCATAGAATCATAGAAT
>VXBX01001048.1:915971-1000002 GCA_013400415.1 Scytalopus superciliaris
CTCGGCCTGGCGTAGCGCCGCTGCGGGGAGTTGCGGGGCGGGCGGGCCGGGATGGGATGGGATGCCGCCGGAGGGGCTGCTCGCACAGCCGGCCAGCCCTCGGGGCTGCGCACCGAGTGGGCTTCCTCACGGCGCGGGGCGGGTGGGGATGAGCATCGCGCCCGGCAGCTCTCCTATACGTGGCGTCGCGGGTATTAACTAGTTGTTAGCTAGTCAGGCTGCTTTTTGTATGGGGGCAGGGAGTTTCGCCTGGACAATTCAAGCCTTTAAAAGAAGGCACCGGTAGATCTGTGCAGAGTTGATCCAGAGCACTTGCAGATCATGAGGGCCTCTGGCCTGGTGTCTTGTTAAAAGACTTGTTGGAGGAAGGTGGAGTCTATTATGGTTCGGTAACTGCCTGTAGCCCTTTGGCTCTTTCTTCCTTAAGGCAAGAATGAAAGGTCAACCCTCACGACTGAAGATGTTTTTTTCTGTAGAATCCTGGCAGGATCTGCCATTTGTTTATACAGTTACTGAGTTATTTAAAAAAAAAAAAAAAAAAACAGAGAGAGAGAACGCCTTAGTATATAGAAAATAACATGGTTAGTTAAAACTAGTTTTGCAGTCATATTAGGCTCTCATTTTACTGAATGGTAACCTGAAAAAGGAGCAGATACTTTGTTTTTACTTTTTTTTGTTGTTGTTATAATGTCCATAAGTGAGAACGTAGCTTTGCACATATCTAGCCATGGATTTTAAACTAGATGCTACTGTACAAGGTCACTTGGCAGGTTCTTTAAGAGAGCAAATAATACGGTGGCTGGTTGGGGGAGGTGGTTTTTTTCATTGTGATTCAAGTCCCTTCACTTTGCTTGGGTAATTATGCCATAATGAAACAAAGCATCCTTGTATACAGTCCAACAAAAACATAACCTCAGAACCAAAACCAAAGTGCAAATAAAATGTTGGCAACTACGGGGAGAGATGCAGAGTGAAACGTGCTGTTACTGTGCGGTTTTACAAATACATGGTCCATCATCATTTTGACTATTGTGAGTAGCTTTTGTGAGGTAGGAATGGTCATCTTAAGTAGAACAAACTCAAGCATTATTAAGAAGTGCAGCCGGTGACAGGGAAGCAGATGTGTAAGAACCCCTGAGGATAAGTACAGAATTATGATTCCTAAAGCACTCTCGCAGCTTTCCCCCTCTCCTTGTGGGCTTCCAGAACCAGAGACAATGTCTGGAGTGTACCTTGCTAGATTGTTGTTAAGGGAACTTTTCTGATGCTTTGTTTAACTGATTATACATCTGTTCTGTGGTAAAATATTCCTTTACTTCATTAACCTTTGTGAAGAAGTTACCTCCTTTGAACTTGTCATTTCATAATCTTATTTGATGTCTCCAATTTTTGCATTCTGAGAAGCCACGGGTAGTTGCTCCTTGTTCATCAGTTTTATCCCACTTACCGCTTTCTTATCTGTTAACAACTTTTTGAACGTGATCTCTCACTACAAAAGTCACAGTCACCCTGTCTCAAAAGAATAAATATTGAACATGAGCATGGGAATAACCAGAAGTATTAAGACAAGTAATTTAAAAGACTGGAAGTATTGAGCTTGTAAAAGAGTGTTTCAGTTGAGAGAGGGGCTCAGGTATGAGGAGTCCACTTCATGAGTGAAATCAATGTGAGAAGTTGAGAAAAACTATTAGGAAGCAGGCCTAAAATAAAGAAGAAGATGAACGTTTCTCCATAACACATTGTGAAACTTGTCACAAGGCATTATAGGGTATGAATTGATTCGAGAACTAACCTAGAGAAGTGCATGGGTGATTGATCAACTGGCAGGTATTAAAAATGAAGATCTGGACACTGTCTCCAGTTTAGGATGTTCCTGTGTTACAGGTTTGGAGGAAATGTGCAAAACTGAAGGATCACACTGCTTTTGTAGTTGCCTGTGGGCCTTTTTGAGCATTCCATGCTGACAGGTACAGGGTAAAACAAACTCGTGCCTTAACTATATTTTGCCTAAATGGTAGGAGTAGTTAGCATGCAAGAATACAAATTCATGGAACACAGGCTGCTCTGTTTCATTGTTGTGTAAATGCTTTTTCATGTGTATTAAGTTTTAAGTAACGTGTTCCACAAAAAAAGTTATCCTTAATGTGCAGTCTGAGAACCTGTGTCTGTAATGATTCATTGCTAATTTGTGCTGGCTCATTCCTGCCTTTGCTGTTGAATGCACTGTGTTGGCACAGCTCACAGTAAACTGGATGGGGATGTAGATCAGCTGAAAGGCAACCAATTTTTTCATTGGTTACTTTTCATCCAGATCTGTATCCCACCCCAGTTCAGAATCTGGCAACATGGAGAGCTCTATCAACAAGCTGGAGGGAGTGCTTAAGGAGCGTTGGTACTAAATATGTTAAAGGGTAGCTTGCTTTAAGAGGGCATTAATGCAGTATACTACTTTGTAAATTCGTATCTGTGTTCACTATGGGAGAACTTTGATACTTTGATGTGGCGTAGGGGTGATGATATATGTGGCTCTGGGGAATTCATTGTAAAAAAAAGTGTCCTGGGTCCTGTGTTGTCAGTGTTGCTGTTCAGAATAGGATGAGCTGTCTAAAACATTCTTCTCACAAGGTTCTGATTTCTGCTAGTATCCAGTGTATTTCACAAACACATAGCTAACCACAACAAAGACTTCAATTACTTTAACGTTTGGGTCCTGCAGGCACAGAATCAGAAACATCTATGTGATTCTAGCTGGGACAGCTAGAGAACATTCTACTGTTGCTGAAGTGTTTATTTCTATACTTCAACTGGAGGTTTCTGGGGTTCTTTTTGTATCTAGTTTCTGTTAACAGTTCTTTGAAACACTGTTTCATCTCAGGTTAAGTTATCTAATTGAATAAATGTCAGAGATGCTTTAGCACAATGTGTGTTAACAATCATTTGTGATCCATTGCAGTGGCACAGTTGTTGGGAAAGGGAACCTCTGCTTGAGAGACAAAATCCAAGTAGACAAAAGGCATAAACTCCTTGTAAACTGCCCAAATTCAGTGACAGTGATCATATAATTCCTTGCACTAATCTAATCACAGGTGGTACGTAAGAGTCATCAGCCTTAGGGCCAGCAGTTGGAACACTGAGGACTTGAACAGAGAGGAACCAGCGTAACAGTAAAAGCCAGGCAACAGAGGCAAATTTTATGAAATTAGCACAGTTAGATCAGTCTGAGAGAAAAATCTATTTCTTTGTAAGAAGCTTGTGTAATATAGTTCACTTAAATAGTTGAAGAGAATGGGAGAGAAAAAGTCTTTTGTTGTCTTGAGAATAACCCAAGATTTTTCTATTTATGTATTCTGTTTTTCCTGTTTCAGCATAAGGATGCATACCAAGTGATCTTGGATGGTGTGAAAGGAGGTGCCAAGGAGAAGAGACTTGCAGCCCAGTTTATTCCTAAATTCTTCAAACATTTTCCTGAGCTCGCTGACTCAGCTATCAATGCCCAGTTAGACCTCTGCGAGGATGAAGATGTTTCTGTAAGAATAAGAATCTTTGAGCAAGTTGATGCATTAAATTTATATTTTTCTATTTTTTTTCTTTTTTTTAATAGACTATGTCTTTTGGGAGGAGAGGGTTGGTCTTTGGACAACTTAAACATAGTTGTATTCCTGCAGTTAAAGAATTCATTGTGTGGTAGTTTGGGAAGATGCATCAGTCTTCAGTTGTCTCTTTTGCTCCCATCATTGATCAAAGGAATAGCTCTGTGGAAAGAAACATACAGTTTATTTGAATAGCATTTGCATGTTTTCCTATCAAAAAGCACTCTGTGGTAATTGGGTCTGATAAATCCTGCTGGGAGGCGAGAAAATCTTGTTTACACCCAAGAACCAAGAGGATGTGATTCTGACTGTATTATTCTTGCACAAGTTTGAAACGTTTCATGCTGTTTCTGCGGTATTGATAGAAGCTGTACCTTTGAAGCATATTTGTTTATCTGGTCTTAAATGATTTGGGCAGATCACTCAAGAATTTTTGTCAGTGCTGGGAACAGACCATAGAGTTTATTCCTGCCATATGCACGACTGAAGAACTGTCCTTCCTGTTAGCACATAAAACTCCGTAATGACAGACATTCCATCCTTTATTTTGTTGATCATATGAATGACTTTGTGAACAGAGGTGCTGTTTGAATTTGATTTTTCTCCAGTGGTGCTAAGGTCTGATTAAAATGCATTAATTTCTTCATAAATGTATCAAAATAGTTGTTTGGTGTTTTTTGTGTAATTACCAACATTTTTAATTTTTTTTATTTCTACGATACTGATAATTTTGACAGATCCGGCGTCAAGCAATCAAGGAATTGCCTCAATTTGCCACTGGAGATAATCTTCCTCGGGTAGCAGACATACTGACCCAGCTTCTACAGTCAGGTACGAGACAGTAGTAGTTTACTGGCTGATCTCCTCATGGCACACCTGAAAATATATACAAATTTGGTTCTGTAAAACATTAATTTGTAGTTTATCCCAGTGCCATTCATGTCCTTCTTCTGTTCTTTTTTGCCTTCTTTATATTTGCAGTACAGTTAGGCTGCTGCTTCTGCTGAAAGGCCACTAATTATCCTAATCTAAACTGGAAATCTGTTTTTAAACAAAATAATTTTTTTTTATTCAAAGTCTCTGAAAGCATCAGAAAAGTTGGGGGGGAGCCTTCCTGTTATGGACTGCAGCAAATTGCCTTCTGAAAAAGAGTTCCTGGATTTCTAATGCAGGTTCCTGAACCTGAAAAATCCTGAAGGCATTTTGCTTCATACAGTGCACTTTTGGTACAAAATAAATATTTCTGGGGTACAGAATAAATTCAGAATTTAATATACTTTTAATCTCAGTAAGTTACAGAGTGCTAAGTATTAGGTGTTTAAACTTCTATGAAAAATACGTGGTTAAGTCTCTGGGATTCTCAGAAGATAGATTTTTTTGGGAGGATATTTTTGAGACTTAGGCATTTCTCCATTTAGTTCAAGAGGAAAATTGGTTTTGCCACCTAAAAATACTGTAGATTAAGAGTTAAAGAAGAAAAAACTATTTATTTTGCATTAATTTAGTGAAGGACAGTTGGTTTGTACAACTGTTCCTTAAAATAATTCAGTGTATTGGTTAATAAGTTCCCTTCAGATTTTCAGTCCGATCAAGTTTGTAATGTTAAAGTTTTGGCGGGGAGGTTAAAGTGGCACGTAACTTTGTGTTTTGCTTCCATCTTTCATAATCGTGGCTTTCAACTTCCTCAGTCTCGTAGCTGTTAAAAATACAGATTGTATTGTTTATAGCTAAATGCTGAGGGTGGAATACTTACTTATATCAGCAATCTTTATTTTTCTGGTCTCATCTTTTCATTTTAAGGATATGCATATCAGATTTTTTTCTCTCTCCAGATGATTCTGCAGAATTTAATTTGGTGAACAATGCTTTACTCAGTATATTTAAGATGGATGCTAAAGGTAAATGACACATTTTTCTATATACGTCGTTTATTGCTGCTTTCCAGTCTCTAGTAGGATGAGAACAGGACTCAATTTTGTATCACAGTACAATGCAAAGCTGAGATAAACACCTAAGTGTTTGGTTTTGCAAACAATAGCAAACTTAATAATTGTGGATCTGAAGTATACAGACTAGCAAAAGAGTGTGGATTCTGTCAAGATGCATGAAAGCTGTGGGGTTTTTTAAAAGTTAGTATAGTGGTTATTTTAAAATTTGTTGTGGAGACTTAAAGGAGTAAACTTCTCTCTTCTGCATGTTCAGCTCATAACTTTTAAAGTAATTTGCATTGACTGATTTATTCTCCATTCAGGGACTTTGGGAGGCTTATTCAGTCAAATTCTTCAGGGAGAGGATATTGTGAGAGAGAGAGCCATTAAGTTCCTCTCTACGAAACTGAAAACCTTGCCTGAGGAGGTGATGACAAAGGAAGTGGAAGAGTTCATATTGACTGAATCAAAGAAGGTGACTATCTTATTTCAGCGCAAACTAAAGTATTAGGAAATCATCCATTAGCATTGGGTCTTGCTTTGGAGGTCTGTTTGTTTAAACCATGTGTAGAGCTGAGCATTGTTCAAATGTGATATTGTACTTCCCTATTCTGTTACACTCTAAGTTTGCAGCAGTTATTTTGTGGGAATGTTGAAATCATGCTAGGCTCTTCTCATTTTGTAAGACCGACTTTGAGTCACAGAATCACATTGGAAAGGGTCTTTAGAAGACTGATCAGCTCAGTGATTCATGCTCAGCTGAATTCAGATCAGATTTCTGGGTGCTTTTTCCAGCTGGGTTTTGAAAACCTCTAAGGAAGGAGAGTTCCTTTACTCTCGGGACAACCAGCTTCAGTGTTTAATTGTTCTCAGTAAAATATATTTTTTCCCTTTTTGTAGTTGGAACCTCCCATTTTAGTTTTCTATCATTGTCTATTTCTTACTGTGTCCACCTCAGCAAAGAACCTGACTCCTACGCTTGGTGACTTGCTATTAAATATTAGTGTTAGTTTGCCACACCCACATACAGGTCTCTCCTTTTAGACTGGAAAAGCCCAGTTGCTTCAGGTTCTCCTCACAGATCATGTGCTCTGGACACTGATCACCTTGTTGGCTGGGCTTCCTAAAGCTTATCAACCACTTCTTCATACAGGAGAGCCCTGTACTAGGTGCAGTATTCCAGATTTGGTCAAATCACAGCCAAGGAGAGTCTTCCATCCCTTTGCTTCCCTTCATCCGTGCCCTTGTGACAGCGCAGCGCACTGTTCATCACCTAAGGAATGCTACTGTCACTTACGTTTAGCCTTCTGTTCCCCCTAACCCTCAGTCTTTTCAGCAGAGCAGTTCCCCAGCCATCAGTCCCCAACATGTGATGATGCAGTGACGTGAGTTCATCCCAGGTGCAGGACTTTGCATTTATCTTTGTTGAATTTTTTGAGATTCCTGTGCATTCCCTAAGCTGAGAAAGATACCAGAATTACTGAGACAACAAATAATGAGTAGATACTCATTTAACGGTTATTCTCCTTGAAGCATATGATATTGTTAGAAATTTGTTCAAGTTTATGAGTTAAAAAAATATTGCCTATGCACAGCTTGATGGCAGTTACTTTAATTTGTAGGTGCATCAGTTACACTGCTTATTTTCATGGGTTCCTTTAAACCTGTGTTTTTAAATAACTAAAGGTTAAATTTAAATGCTAAATATTTGCATACTTTACCTTGTTGAATCTAGTAGGTTTGACTTGTTTGACTTTGCAAATTACCACTATTGAACTATGTTTTCTGTTTTTCTGCTAAGGTTTTGGAAGATGTGACGGGAGAGGAATTTGTTCTGTTCATGAAAATATTGTCTGGATTAAAAAGCTTACAGACAGTAAGTGGGAGGCAACAGCTAGTGGAGCTGGTAGCCGAACAAGCTGACCTGGAACAAACATTCAATCCATCTGATCCAGATTGTGTGGATAGACTTCTACAGTGTACTCGGCAGGCAGTGCCACTCTTCTCAGTATGTATTTGTTTGCTTTGCATGAAGAGTATTGTGGAAAGTTAATGGCTGTAACTTGTCTTTGGTGTTCTGAATGATTATGTTAGAATGACTGCATGTCAGTACTTTTCCACCTTCAACTTCTACTGTAGTCAAATGCTGGAAAACATCCTTAAAGCCTCCAAATATAAAAGTATTTTTGTGTTATTCTCTTCTCTTTTCAAATTTAGGATGTTACACTGAATTATGACAAGATTCTCACATTAGGTTGCATGAGTTTGATTATTTCAAGTCTAGTGCCAGGCAACTGAAGCGCTTAAAGGCCTACTCTTGGGTTGCAGCCAATCTTTTCAGCTGCTGTTGCAGACAGCCTCTGAATTTAAGCTACCTGCAAGGGGCTCTGTGTTTTAGGAGTTAGAGGGAAGTTTAATAAACCTTTGAGGTATAGCTCTGTGGTAGGCATTTATAAAGGTAGCAGAGAGATGGAGGAAAAACATTTAGCTCCTTCAGACTCAGAGCAGTATGAATAATGTGCAATGGTTTGTTCCTTATTTTTTCAGAAAAATGTTCATTCCACAAAATTTGTTACTTACTTCTGTGAGCATGTTCTGCCAAACCTCAGTGCTTTGACTACTCCAGTGGAGGGTCTTGATATCCAGTTAGAGGTAAGCCAAAGCTAAAATGTCTTTCACATAGTAAAAAATAAACATGTTAGATGAAGACATGTATTTTAAAAATTGTAAACCCCTTTTTAAAGTAGTTTTCATTTCTTGGATGATAGGAAAAGTAGCTACACCAGAAAAAGAGTTTGCTCTGTTGAGGAATGACTGAGCATTGCCTTCTAAAGCATGTGTCATTTGTCCCAAGCTTTTGAGGAAAGGTAGAATAAGTAGATCAGTATAATTGTCTTCATATTACTATCAATTTTTTTTAAGCACATAGCATTTACTGAAATGATGGTTGCACAGCTAGTGCTAATTTAGTCTCCTAAGGGAGTGGCTTAATGTCTGTAATTTTGCTTACATTAATCAGTGCTGCAGCTTCAGTTAGATCGCTGTGGCTCTCGCTTTGGAGGTGAGCTGTGCTGCAGATGTGGGTTATGACGTTTTGTTTACTTGTTGACTAATGCTTGTTTGTATTAGACACACAAACCTGTGTTTCTGTTTGAGGACATGAAAAACAGATTAGGCATGTTCTTCTTTGTATTCCTTCCTGATGTTTGGGAGGGGTTTGACTGTAATAGCTGACCTCTACTGTGCCAGCCGTAGTGATATGATAATTGATTTTAGGTTTAAAGTTAAGCCTGTGTACTTTTCAGTTAACACACAAAAACCTGGCTATCCTTACATGTAGGTTTTAAAGCTTCTTGCTGAAATGAGTTCATTCTGTGGCGATATGGAAAAGCTTGAATCAAATTTGAAGAAGCTGTTTGATAAATTACTGGTAAGACTAATTTCTTGTTCGTGTAAAACACTTTTTAAAATTAAGTTACTTTCATGTATTCATCTCTTTATTCTTTTTCTAAAGTGGCTATTTCAGAGATAGCTCTATCCATGGTAGAAGGTCAAACATCATTTTGCAATTCAAAGCTTTTGTAGATACAGACAGCTGTTGCTTGAATGATTTTTTTAATCCAGTAGAGTCATGTGGGTTTCTTCTTTTTAAATTTTATAGTCATCAGAGACTCATGTTGATCTAATTAAAGGCTATATCTGCACTGACAATTTTAAGCAAATTCAGCACTATTTCAAAAGCATTGGTGCAGTACACTGTTGCTTCCTGTAGTAGTAGTACCACAGAAGTATTTCCTCTGAAGTGTGAAGTCACATAAGTGGAGGCAAACCACCTGCACCAGGACTTTATTCAGCAGTTCATCAAGTAGTACTGAGATGGGGGACACTTCTTAAATCATCAGCATAAATACACCATCCAGATCAAACACTGCAAAAGAGCAGTCAGTCTGTATAAATGTGTCTCATGCATTTGTTTTTCCTTTCTGTTCTTTAGGAGTACATGCCCCTTCCTCCAGAGGAAGCAGAGAATGGGGAAAATGCTGGCAATGAAGAGCCCAAGTTACAGTTCAGTTACGTGGAGTGTTTATTGTATAGTTTCCATCAGCTGGGTCGTAAACTTCCAGACTTCCTTACAGCCAAGCTGAATGCAGAGAAATTGAAAGACTTTAAAATCAGGTAACCATTTAGAGGCAAGTGTTAGTGTTCTGTTAGAAAGTGTTCAGGGAGTTCTCCAGGACTTGTTACTGGGGCCTTTCCAGTGATTTGGCTGAGGAGAGAGAGTTGACCTGCTGCAAGGTGGGAAAGGGTCTACAGAGGGATTATGAACAGGCCGGATTGATGGGCTGGGAACAACTGTATGAGATTCAATACAGTGGAGTGCCAGGTCCTGCACTTGGGCCACAGTAACCCCATGCAGCACTACAGGCTGGGGAGAGGAGTAGCTGGAGAGCTGCTCAGCAGAAGGGGACTTGGGGTGCTGATTGACAGCAGCTAAACATGAGCCAGCAGTGCTCAGGTGGCCAAGAAGGCCAATGGCATCTTGGCCTGTACCAAAAATAGAGTAGCCAGCCAGTAGCCAGGAAAGTGAGGCCGCACTTTGAGTACTGTGTTCAGTTTTGGGCCCCTCATTTCAAAAAGGACACTGAGGTGCTGGAGCATGTCCAGAAAAGGACAACAAAGCTGGTGAAGGATCTGGAGCACAAGTCTTAAGAGGAGCGGCTGAGGGAGCTGGGGATGTTTAGTCTGGAGAAGAGGAGGCTCAGGAGGGACCTCATTGCTCTTTAAAAGTACCTGAAAAGAAGTTGTAGTGAGGTGGGTCAGTTTCTTCTGCCATGTCTTAAGTAAAAGATGAGAGGAGATGATCTTAAATTGTACTAGGAGAGGTTCAGATTAGGTATCAGGGGAAAAAATTGCTGAAAGAATGGTCAGGCACTGGAATAAGTTGCCCAGGGAGGTGATGGAGTCACTGGCTCTAGAAGTGTTCAAGAGGCATCTGGATGTGGCACTTGAGGATATGGTTTAGGCATGATTATGGTGGTGCTGGGTTGATGGTTAGACTAGATGATGTTCAAGGTCTCATCCAACCTTGATGATTCTGTGATGACTGTGTAAGTGTGAATTATTATTGTCTGGATGCTAAAGAAGTACAAATCAGATTGATGGAAGACTTTATTTTGAACATTTTTCCTAAAGGGAAAAAAAATGAGATTACAGCTTCCCTTTGCTTATGGTTTTATTTTTACAGGACTGTGTAGATTTTACTAACAGATTGCTTTTAAATATTTTAGGCTACAGTATTTTGCTCGAGGATTGCAGGTGTATATTCGGCAGCTTCGTCTGGCACTTCAAGGAAAAACAGGAGAAGCCTTGAAAACAGAGGAAGTAAGTATTGTTCAGGAATTCTGATTTTTCTAATTGAGCCTACTGAAATAACCATTGGCACATATTAATAGATAGACTGCAGTCAGTTGTAAGTATACAAGTAGATTAAGGGAATACTACTGCTACCATTGTTGCAAATGCATTTTACCTGATGCTGCATTTTGCAAGCGAAGATGATCTTTTAGTTTCTACTGCTAGCTACTCTCTGCATCCACATGTATTTGGTTTAATCATGCTCTGTGCTTTGTTTTGAAGGGGAAATTTTCGTATGTTGGGCAAAAAACCACCTGTGCAAAGTACACTGGAACATTAAAAGCAACTAGTTAGTGTAAAGCTGCAAGAGTAGTTGTGATAAAAACTCAGAAGTGTACATACCTTTCACTGTTACTATTGCTCTACCAATTCACTAGGAAGAGCAGCCAGTTTAATGTTATGACTTCATCAAATGCATAAAACTACCAGAATAGGTGTTCAGTGGTGTTTGTTTTTTTTTTCTTACAGAACAAGATTAAAGTAGTTGCCTTGAAAATAACTAATAACATTAATGTTTTAATCAAGGTAAGTCCTCACATTATGAAGGAGTAAATTCCCATAACAGAGTAATCTATGCAGAGGAAAGGAATAGATTTGAACAAAGTTGTATTGTGTTACTGTGTATTGTGTTAGTTGGTGTTAGCTAGCTCAGAATTGCCAGTGCTTTGCTATTTTTGAAGAGAGGTGGATATTGCTGACCATGCAAGCAGCGTAGCTTTTGCTACTGTTGGGATAGGGTGTTAACGCCCTTTTTTGCAGCACTGCTTGCCCCCAGGAGTAGACCACCTTGCTTTAGGGATCTCTGGATTGTGGCTGAGCCTTTTTTCTTGTCATTTCCCTTTTCTGCAGTGGCAGTGAGGAGTAAGGAATAGTTTAAACAGGTGCAAAGATGTGTAAAGGAGGGAGGAGGCAAAGCAAGCTACTATACTGAACCTTTTTCTCCAAAGAGTCCAGAAGAGATGGGCTGCAGAAAGAGACTTCCATATGGAGTCTGTGAAACCATTCTGATTTCTTCTAACCACCTTTTCCTCTCTTTCTTCACTCTCATTCACACAGTAAACCAAAGACTTTGCCCATGGTATTGCAAAGCCTATCTTGTACCATCATGGGGATATTGTAGGGATATTAGATGTTTCCCTGGAGGAGCCATTGTTCATTATAAGATGCTTGGTGTGCATAGGAAAGGAGAGAAAGCCTGTGCTTTCTCTGTAGATGCCCCATTCCTTGAAACATTCAAGGCTGGATTGGACAGAGGCATGAGCAACCTGACCTAGTTGAAGATGTCCCTGCTCGTTGCAGAGTGGTTGAACTGGGTGGTATTTGAAGGCCCCTTCCAACCCAAACTATTCTGTAATTCTGTATTTGGTCAGCACAAGACAGTATAATTTAAATTTTATTTGCATTTCCTAGTAAAGACAGCTGGATAAGGCAGTAAGCTATTACCTTCTCCCTTTGCCATGGGATTTCAAAAAGGATTTTAAATTGTTGGAAACTAATGGTTATTCTGGAGTCTTGGTAAGTATCTAAAGTTTTGAAGTGCAGTTAACATGAACTTAACTGTAGAATAAACTCTCCAATTTTGTTTCCATAGGATCTCTTTCACATTCCTCCTTCTTACAAAAGTACAGTTACACTGTCCTGGAAACCAGTACAAAAGGCAGATGCAAGGTAAGAGTTCTTCATTTAAAGAAAAAAAGAAAAAAAGGATGGTGGTGGTTGTAAACAGTAAAAATTAACTTCCAGTCTGTGTATATATAACATACATAGCACATGAGGTAAAAGTTTCACATCAAAATTAATGCAGAAAAAATATCTTAGTCTTGCTTAGGGATACAATAGACTGAATCAGCTGGAGACTAGCTTACTTCCTCTTCTGAGGTATTATTATTCAGGGCACCTTTATTAGCTGCTACTGCCTTCCAGTGGTTAATCTTTGAGGCTGAACTACTATTCCTATACTTGTCACCATGGGGGTGTAATTATATGTTTTTGTTTTCTTCTGTCAGTCAAAAAAGAGCAAGTGAAGATACAACCTCAAGTTCGCCCCCAAAGAAGGCTTCAGCAGGACCCAAAAGGGATGCCAGGCAAATATATAATCCTCCTAGTGGAAAATACAGCAGTAATCTGGGTAGTTTTTCTTATGGTAAGTTAGGCATCTTGAAAAAACTTTGTCTAGTGACAGTTGCATATTGGGGTTTGTGGTGGGGGGAACAGGTATATTCTTGGAAGATCAAATTGTACTGTCACAGATTTTTGTGTAATGGTCTTTTCCTAGCTGTTGATCTGCTGCAGTGTTTGAGTGTTACTAGCCTATAAACAGTGTCACTTGCAAGTTAGTTTTAGTAGTGTTAGAGTTAGTAATTGAACTATTGTGTTCTCTATTGTATTCTCTATTATGACACACAGCACTTGCTCCAATGTCCCACTGGAGAGGCCAGTTGTGGCAAGTGGCAGAGCTGGGTCACCTTCTGTCATACAACTGGACCTGTGCTGCATTCCTATTACAGCCACTGCTGATGTTGCAGACCTGATCCAGAAGTTCTGGGAATTGCCATGTTCACTGTGCATGCACACAGTTATGTCCTCATGCTCCCAGTTGCACTGATTCTGTCTCTGAGAGTTGTATTTTCGGGTGAAACACAAGAGCAGTTGTTTCAGACTGGATGAATAGGCCCAGCAATGGCAGCAACCCATTCCTGTCTTCCCTATAAGCCCACTTGTCCTACCTCTGGCAAGTAAAATGTATGGTACAGCAAATTATCACACACACATAGAGGCTGAAAAACTGGTAATAAAGTACTGTCAGATATAAGCAAAGAGAAAAGATAACATTGTAAATTTCTTACTCTAGACTTCAGGTGATACACCTGTGTCTTTTAAGTGTGCTTGTAGTCCTGCAGTTATAAAGATTAGGAAGTTTTCAACCAGAAATGTTTTACTGCTTGCTACTCATGTTAGCAAGATTCTTAGGCCTCTGGTTAGCTTCTGATTCCTGTGCTACTTAAAACAAGCATGCAGTTCTCTTTGGTAGATTAATATGACCTGTATTTTAAGACTGTGCATGAGGAGAAAGCATGAAAGGGGGATGAGGGTTTGATAGATTTTTCAAAGAAATCAAAAGAAACTATAAAGTGTTCTGGTTTTGGGTTTGGTTTGGTTTGGTTTTTTTTACTGTGGTCAAATTTGTTCTTAACAAAGGGAAGGAAAAAGTTTTCTACAGTTTACAAATACTGTGTGTGGTATCCAACTATAGCTAAGATTCCTAACTGAATACAGTTATCAACTCAAGAAAAACAATTAATATGCCAGTTGATAACTTAATGCTAAGGATAGAAAAGATAGAATGATAGTAGAATATCAGATAGAATGACATAGTTGTGGTTTTCCATCATTTTATCAAACACTAGTAACAAGTCAGACTAACACCTCAATATCAGTATTGTGTTATTGGACAGAAAGATGAGCTAGGCAGCCAGTTTTCAATTCTGTGGTAATGGATTGCCCCAAATACAGTTCTAAAATACAGATGCAATTATGTATCACAGTATTAGTATGCAGAAAGACTGCACTTAATTTAGAGAGGCTAGTTCTCTTTTACAAGGACTGGAGTCCATTTCCCATCAAAGCATGACTCAGCGATTAATGGTATATAAGCAGGATTAGCCTCAGAGACGGAAATTAGTTTTCAGTACTCCAGATACTGCTATCCAGTTTTAATCTGTATAGAGCATAAAACATGCATGAAAAGTTTCAACTCTTATTTCAGAGCAAAGAGGTGGTTTCCGGGGTGGACGAGGAAGAGGATGGGGAGGACGTGGCAATCGTAGCCGAGGAAGAATCTACTGAGAAGACTGCTAAATCTTGCATGCCCCTAAAGGGGTAAAGTGAAAGTGCTACTCAGCAAGTTTGCTTGGAGCATTGTTTTCTTCAAGGACTGCCTTCCACTAAGACTGACTTAAATGTTCTTTATACCTTTGTATGTATGATCTACTTTTCTAACGGACTACAACTTGTCCATAGTGAAACTACAACTGTATTTTTGGATGCTTACAGTCAGCAGTTTTGGGTTCTTAATTTTGAAGTGTCTTCAGGATTCAAAATTGGAAAAGAGCATAGATGTTTCATCAAAAGCTGCATCTTGACAGTTTGTAAATTAACCTAAAAGTCAGCTACCGCATAACTGAAACTATATACTTGAGTTTATGTATTATGACGGGAAAGGCATGACAACAGAGATACGTGTCAGATAAGCTTAGCAGCTGAAGTAATCCTTTCCTCATCTGTAACCGTATTTTGCAATATGTGGAGAAGAGTACCATTGCTAAATTTGCTTTGATTTACATTTTTAATTGAATTGAATGAGATACCTGCTGGTTTTTTAAAGTTTGCAACATGGCTGGAAACCTGTTTTGCTTGTAGCATGAAGCAGTCTTCTTACTTAGAGCTGTGGAGAATGTGCCGTTTTTTGGTTTGCACCTCTTACTCTTCTCCGTGCATTGTAATACAAAAGTGATGTTTTGCAAATTAATTTTAATGTTTAATATGAATATGTGCTTATAGTTATGCCGTGAAATCTCAGTAAATGAAAAGAAAAAAAAAAACAATAAATGACTAAAATTATTCCAGGAATGGGTAAAGACTGATGCAGTGATTAAGCTTCATAGGCTGGAGCTGGACCATAGCAGTATCTGGCTCTTTTCTGTGTTTTGCAGATTTCTGGATTAGCTGGCACTTGAGGGTGGGTTGGTTGGTTGTTTTCTTGATTTGTGATTTATTTTTTTTTTGTGTTTTGATTTTTTGTTTGGGGTTTTTTGTTTTAACGAATAGTTGCATTTAAAAATATATAAATAAAATTGTATTTTGGGTAACACTGAAAAATTCCGGGAAGTTCAATTCAGGTGGAAAAGTTAACAATTCCATGCTATTTTTTTCCATAGCAACTTGGGATTCTTATTTACTGGTGTACACCCAGAAAATACAAAGTAAGAGCACAGTGCTTTTTTTTTTTATTCTCACCACTCAAAATTTTTACTTCTCAGGTCATTCAACATTGTAAAAGAATTATCATATAGTTAAAAGAAGTTGGGACAGAGGAAAAGAATTTAATTAAGTGTTCCAGGGCATGTTGATGTAAAATACCTTAGGCTTTAGAAGAGTGAATAATACTTCTTATCCTGCTATTTTTTTGTCCAGCCATTTGATATCCACAGAAGGTGATGTCTCCCCACCCTAGTTCCATTCGTATTTCCTTGTGAATCTTGACTCAGGTGTTTTCATTAACACTCTTTGATATTTATCACTACAATCAGACAGCAAAAATACCAAAATTATGTCAAAGTTAGAGATACTGTTGATGCTAAATTAGAAGTCTATTTTTGCTTAACTCTAGGCAACAGTAGGCAGCAAACTTTGGACATTCCAGGACATGTGAGTTGACTATTTCTGATTATATGCAAGCTGCTAAACTTTGATTTGTCACAAAATCCATGAAATTTCACAAAAAGCTTTCAAGGACAAATGTGTGAGACCAATATGTCACTCTGAAAATAGGCATTAGATGTGTAATAAGCTTCCATTGGGGGGGGAAAAAAAAAAAAAAAAAGACATTCTGCACTTGTGGCTATAATTGGTGTTTTGAGGGGATTTAAAAATGTAATCTCAAAGACAAAAAATAGCATGTGTTTAGACTAGTAGCTAGGTGCTAGCAGCTTATTTTCTCACTGAATTTTGAGTGAGTTTTCTTTACGTGAGTCCTGTATTTCAGAGGTGATGTGCAAAGTTCTTGTGGCCTCAGAAGTAGTTAGATTATTTTTTCCCCAGTTTCATATCTAATTTTAATGCAGTGAGTTCTTGTGGAAACACCTGTTTATCATCTTGTTGAATTGTAAATGTTCCCTTACAGCTTTGGAATAAATTCATTTTGTAATTTTGTTTGGCTCATTGTTTCACAGTTACTCTGAAACATTTTGTGTTGGCTTAGTAAAAGGGTTCTGTGGTACCTCTTGGTTATAGTTGACTTACTCCTTAGATTTCTATAGACGTGTAGAGCTTTTTGCCATTAAGAAATAGATTGTAGCAAGACTACACTAGCTGTTTGAACTTTTAAGTAATTCAACTCTTCAATGCAAAGTTCTGTGTAGCAATTTCAGTACTCAGCAAAAGCTGTATGTTATACATGTTACTCAGGAATCAGGTGAAAAGGACTCAGTCATTGTCTTATTCAACCTCCTAGATGTTGACAGTGTGATACAATTTGTTAGTATCTTACAATAGAGTGACTTGGAGTGGCAGCCTGGCTTTTCTATGGAATCTGTAATATTCCTGATGTATAGACTCTGGCAGTGGTGAGGAACTATCACGCCTGTGCGGCTATTTTCTCTAGGCTGATAGAAACTGAATCCCTTGCATTAGTTTAACCACTGACACCCTCTGGAAACTTGGTTTTACTTAACAGGTTTGAGTTACCAGGCGAATTTTACTGTTCAAAGGGTTCTGGGAAGTTTGGTGTCCCCAAGAAGTGGGACTGCAGAAAGGTAGAACAGAACAAAATTTGAATGTGGCAGCCTCTAGATCTCACTCGGAACTGGGGAAACGCGTTCTCACTGCTGGGTTGGTATTTACTGTTACCTGGAATGGGAACGGAAAAGTTCAGATTCTTCTGTGTAACTGAAAAGCACTAGAAGGGGAAAGGAGCCCCCCGTGTGTTTCAGAGCTCCCGTCACGCAGCTCGTCGGGGGGCTGTGGATGAAAAGCTGCGGGCAGCTGCCGGTGCGCTCTGGTTTGCGCCGGGCGCGCAGTCGTGTCCGCGGCCTGGCGCGGCCCCTGGCGCAGCGTGCACGCGACAGGAATTACTTTCCTTAAACCGAGGCGGTCAGCATTTAACGCCGGCCGGGAGCTCTGTGCCGCCCCGGGGCAGGGACAGGGGCCGGGACAGGAGCAGGATCACACCCGGCCCGGCATGGCCCCGGGACAGGAATGGGATCACACCCGGCCCGGTATGGCCCCGGGGCCGGGACAGGAGTGGGATCACACTCGGCCCAGCATGGCCCCGGAACAGGAGCGGGATCACACCCGGCCCGGCATGGCCGCGGGACAGGGGCCGGGAGAGGAATGGGATCACACCCGGCCCGGCATGGCCCCGGGACAGGGGCCGGGACAGGAATGGGATCACACCCGGCCCGGTATGGCCCCGGGACAGGGGCCGGGACAGGAATGGGATCACACCCGGCCCGGTATGGCCCCGGGACAGGGGCCGGGACAGGAATGGGATCACACCCGGCCCGGTATGGCCCCGGGACAGGGGCCGGGACAGGAATGGGATCACACCCGGCCCGGTATGGCCCCGGTGCCGCCCAAGGGAGCGGCCGGGCCCGCCCCCGCCCCGGCTCCGCGCGGCTCCGCCCGGCCCCAAAATGGCGGCGGCGGCCGTTCCGGTTCCGGGGGGGGCGAGCAGGCCGGGATTGGGGAAGATGGCGGCGGCTGGGGTGTCCGGGCGGGCTGGGCTGGGGCGGGCGTGGGTCCTGTCCGGCTGGGCGCTGGGCCTGTGCTCGCTGCTGGCCTCGGGGACGCGGCCCGCCGCTGCCACCACCCACTGGGTGGTCACCGAGGACGGGAAGATCCAGCAGCAGGTGAGCGGCCCGGGGGGCGCGGGGCGCTGCCCACCTGCTGCGGTGCACGGGGCGCTCCTGGCCGAGCTGCCCGGGCTCGCCCGCGGCCCCGGCTGCCTCTCGGCCCGAGGCGAGCCCTGCCTGTCCCGCCGCCGCCGGGGGACGGTGCTGGGCGCTCCCCGCGGCCCCGGCAAGGGGCTCTCCCGGCGAGGAACGTGTCTGGGATCCGCCGGAGCGGCGCGGCGAGGAGGGCGGGCGAGCCCGGGGTGGGATTGAGCCGGAGCCGCGCTGGGAGCGGCGGTGTGTGGGCCCGGGGGGCCCGGGCACCCCGCGGAGCCACCCACGGGCTTCCCACGGGTCCGTGAGTTTGCGATTTTTCACATCCCGCCGCTCCCCACCCGGCCGCTTTTCCTTCCTGCGGGAAGGAGGAAAGGGAGAGGGTGCTGTGTCTGCTCGGAGCACAGTCGCACGGGTGCCGGCGCTGCGGTCATCCTGTGGGCTGAGTCAGAATGCCTTGTTTTGGCAGCGGGCTGTGCCTCGCCTTCGCCGAGCGGCTTCACAGTCGGTGTGTGTTCCGTGTTCGGGCTTTCTCTTAGTTGCTCGGCCCCCTCTTTGTTGGAAGGGGAACAGCACCAGAAATTCGCTTTCGTGTCAGATCTGATGGGTTTCCCTCTGGAGTGGAAGAGTTCACAGAGGTAGCAAGCACTGTGGCCTTCCCCCCTCCTTTGGTGAGGGTTTTTAGTCGGCTCTTGTCAAAATGCAAGTAAGGTCCTCAGGTGGAACAGACTTTCTCTGAATGAAGCTCTTGCTGTCTCTGTGGTTCTGGGGCACTTCGGCCATCTGTGTAGATCGAGGCACTCACACGCCCTAGTTAATCATAAATTCACGAATGACAACGCGTCCAGTGCTCTCTCATCTCCTTTCCCCACTTAATTGTGGTGCAAGTATGTGATAATAGTCTAGAAGCATCTGTATGTGTATACATTATATACATATATTATAAAATTTGGGTCAATTACTGATTTTGATTATTGCATGAAAAGCAGCTGTGGCTTAAAAACAATGTAATTACATAAACTGGCTTGAAAATCTAATTAGCTAAATTCAATACTAATTTTAAGAAATTACATTGTATGGTATCAGCTAACTGATGGTACCTGTAGAAGCTCAGGGTTAGGGTTGGCTTACACTCTATCATTGCCATGCAGTAGGCTTTCCTACTACAGATCCAAATGCTTTCTAAGCAAGGCCATTCCCATGTTCCTAATATAAAGTTCACAAGGCCTGTCTGTAGCTGAGGTGATAAAACAATATCTGTGGAATAACTTCTCTTACCAGCATGGTGAAAATTAATCCACCCATTTCGAGCAAGGAAATTTGAATTATGATATTACTTGGAATAGGAGAAGCTGGATTCTTCAGTTGCTGGAACGTAGCACTGTTAACTCCCGTGAGTTTTTTGTAATGAGATGTATTTCGGCACCTATTATTGTCATCATACTGGGTCTTATACTTAAATTTGTGGTTATTGCCATTGCCAACCCTGCATGGCGCATATTTCATTTTTTCCACTTACCTGTATTTTGAGAAATTGCGTGGACAAGTTTTACAGTGAACTTGGATGTTAAGTGCCAAAATGTTGTAGTGATTCAATAGTTAGCAGCAAAACTGGTGGATAATCGACACTCTCCAACAATAGGAAGGAATTGTCATTGTCCCAGTCTGCACTGCACTGGTGCAGTCATATCTTGAGTACTGCATGCAGTTTTGAGTGCCTCATTGTAAGGACATCAGACTTTTCAGAGTGTGTCTGGAGGAGGGCAATCAAGGTGATGGAGGTAAGACTTAGGAGAAGCAGCTGAGGTCACTTGGCTTGTTCATCTTAGAGTAGTCTGGGCAGATCTCATCACAGCCTAAAACTCCTCAAGGGGGGCAGCACGTGGAGAGGTGCTGATCTCTCTCTGGTGACCAGTGAGAGAACATGAGGAAATGAAGCTGTGCCAGGGGAAATTCATGTTGGACATTAGGAAAAGGTTCTTCACAGAGAGGGTGATCAGTCACTGGAACAGGCTCCCCAGGAAAATGGTCATTGCACCAAACCTTTCATAGTTCAGTCAGCATCTGGGCAGCACAGAGAATTCATAATTTATGAGTTCATTGGTAGAACCTCAATATTCCAAAATATTTGAGCTATCCTTCTCCTAATACCAAGACCTTATTAATGGTACACAAGCCTAAAACTTCCCTGCAGAGTATTCCTTTGCTGTAAATTTTCAGAATATCCTTCATTAATTTGTTATTTATTGTGAGAACTCATTTGTCTGCTCCAGGTTGAGATGCTCTATGATTCATTGGTAATAGGAGCCTCTGCATATTAAGTGCTCCTGGGCCCTCACCAGCTCGAATGGACTTTGCTGGCCTTGAAACCAAGAACAGAAAGCTAAAGCAGGTTCCTTCCCATGGGTGCCTGGTGGAGGAGGATAATCACGCCCTTCACCCTGTTGGCTCCAGCCTTGCTACTGCAGCCCCGGGTGCAGTTGGCTGCCTCTGCTGGGAGGGCACGCTGCTGGCTCACCCACAGCTTTTTCCTCACCAGAGCCCAAATGCCTTTTCTGGAAAGCTGTTTTCCATTCAGCCCCAGCCTTTCCTGCTGCATGGGGCTGTTTCATCCCAGGTGTTTGTGCTTGACATTGTTGACTTCATAAGGTAAGTCCTTGTCAACCCTTTCTCCATCTTTCTCTAACTGCAGCCCTGCCTTCCACCATGGCCATCCCCACCCCACAACATTTGCAGAGGATACCAAACTTCTTGAGGTTCCTTTTTTGTGTGTGTCATTAGTAAAGAGGGTTTTTTTCATTGTCATTAGT
Source organism: Scytalopus superciliaris (assembly GCA_013400415.1). Lineage (NCBI taxonomy): Eukaryota > Metazoa > Chordata > Aves > Passeriformes > Rhinocryptidae > Scytalopus > Scytalopus superciliaris. The sequence continues at coordinate 937,379 of VXBX01001048.1, forward strand.
GACAGCCTGTCTTGGTAAAGACTGGTATTGATCCCTGAGGGATGCTGCTGGTGGTCAGCTACTGTTGGACTTTGCACTGCTGATCACAGTGCTTCCACCACAACAGTCTCCAACTGCTACTGGTGGCAAAGAGTGGGGCTATTAATTGGCACTTATAGTATTTAATTTTGGAAATACTAGCAATCTCGAAGTCTGAAACACATATTTAAAGATTGTCAACTTTTTGCAGAGGTACAGACTTACTCTTCATTTGGACTACTACAGTTTATCTGAATGAAGCCTATATAATTAAGATGTAGGCAAAACTTAACTGATAGTAATACCCCAGACATTCCAGTTGCTAAATGAGCCACTAGCCGTGGGTATGCAGATGAGCACCAGTGATAAATGGTTGTTGTAGCTTTTAGTTTGCTACTTTGAGCTTTGTTTTCTGTGTTACCAAAGTGCACTATGGATGACAAGCTGAAAGCAGGAGTTACAGATCCTGACCTATATACAAGATATAATATCTGGAATATGTTTGAGGGAAGAAGGGTTAGAATATTACTGACCTAAAATCTCTCTTAGGTGTTTCTCCTTATAGTGCAGCAAGGATGCAAGCATGTAGTATGAGACTACGTTCAAGTGAGATTGACTTTTTCTGTGACATAAGACCACTAGCAGTACCCTGGCTGAGAATTTACCTAGTGTTACAGCAACCTGGCAGCAGTAACAGATTAACACAGATTAAACAATTTTACATATATCAGCAAGATACCTCTAGTAAACAGGAGTGCTTGGTAAGTAGGCACTGCTGTTCCAGTTTCTGCTGAGCATTTATGAACAATGAAACACATTAATTCATAACACTGCATATAAAACTTCAAAGTCTCAGCCATCGAGAGAAAAGCCATCAAGCTGTATCTGTTGCTCTAGTAGTCGGTTTTCAGATCAAAGACATCATTCTCTGGATCAATTCCTATTCTTTTAGTCTTGTGTCCACCTTCAAATGCACGTTCCTGCAGAGCCAGGGGCTGAGTAATCGTCTCTCTTTAATGAGATTATAGCTGCTCAGTGCACATGTTAATAAGCCTTTTCATTTCACAACTCAGAGTATAAAGTTCAGGCTAATATATAACTGATTTTAGACAGTGCTTGTCTGCCAGTAGGGAGACTAGTCACTACAGAAATGCTAGTGTATTGAAGAGAAGGGAGAAACTTGGCATAAAGAGAGAACAGACAATTGACAGATTAAATGCAACGCAGGATACAGTTTCAGTAGTCATTCATTACTTTAATGGTGGGGACCAACTGCTACCATGACTCAGAGACGTGGCATACCAGGGCTGAGGTAGGATCTTTCTAGAGATCTCTTGGTGGAGGTGATTAAAGTCGAGCAAGCTCATGGGGATTCAAAGGACTACCTTTGTGTGGACTACTTCAGATGCTGAAAAAGTTATTTCAGAGTAATTAAACTAAAAGAAGCGAAGAAACCTTCCAGACAGATGGTCCAAAGCAGGATTGGGAAAGTGTTCTGGCAGATTCTGGCAAGGAATCTGAGTTGGCAAAAAGTTGTTGCGGTTTTAATGTGTTGTCATGTGTTTTGAAGTTCAATAGAAATGATTTGGAGAGGAGAGTGAAGGAGCAATGCTGGTTAGCCTGTTGAGGACTAGGACAAACAGATGCTTAATACATGCGACATGTGAGTTTCCTGTAGTGCTTAGTGCACTAGAGAGGGGAGACAGTGCCTAACAGTTGTTCATGTGATTGTGGATTTGCATGCAAATGTACCTCAAGTAGGAGAAAGGCACGTTGATTCATGGATGGCTTTAGAGTTGGTTAGTGCATTACTCTGCCATCTCACTGCACATTTATGCTAACAGGTTGAGATGCGAACAGTGGTCCATATGCTCAAGCATATAGGAAAAGCAGCCACCCAAATCCAAGGAAAACTGAAAATGTAGCACAGCCAAATAAAAAGCTATTTTCTGGTTACAAAAGCATTTTCTGTGGTATATTAAGCAGTCATTCCATCCTGTCTTGAAAATGAAAGGTGAATGTTTGCTTTGGTCTTTCTATAAAGGTTTGTTTGCTTGGCTATATGGCCTCTTTCTTGACTGAACTTCTTACCCTTCCAAGTCTGTTGTGTGCTAAACAAACAAAAAAACCCCAAACCCAACAATAAAAAAACCCACCAACCATACCTGTCTATTCTTACTGAAGTGTGTAAGGTTGCATGCCTTGCCCAAAGCAGACCTGGGCTGGAGGTTGGTTTGAGTGTTCTGTAGTTCATCAGATGTCATCCAAGCACATGGTGGCAAGCTGAAGCAGGATGGTTTTGAGGCATAGGTGAACTTATCCTCAGGAAAAGCAAAACTTGTTCTGCTTTAGAACATCCCTTGATTACCAAAGGACTGTAGGATTTAAGCATTCCCCTAGTGTGAAAAATAGTAATTTAAATTAAAGAACCAAAAATTCTACGCTTCTGCCTTTTCAGAAGTGTACAAGAAAATTTTGAACCTGAATGTTTTGGGTATTGAATGACTGAGGTGTTTAATGTCCTTATTGCAGATGGGGACCTAGAACCACATTTCACCAGCACTGCCTGCTCACTGGGGAGCACAGCCTACATCTTTCTGTGTCGCTGTGAACGTCACAGCTACATCTGATTTTGATAAAAATAGACCTTGTGGTAGCCTGTATGTTGTGTGCAGTCAGAAATGCAAATTTTTCGTTTGCTGGGGCAGTGGTGGAGAAGAAGTAGCTTTCACTGTTCTCAACTCAGTAGTGAAGGATTTGCATCTGAGGTGGAGGAGCAAAGAGGCAGATCCAAAGGGCTGCTGAAGTACAGCTGTCAGTGTCCATGTGGCCTCACACCTGCTGCAGTCTAGCAGGTAATCTTATACCAGGTTTTGACTGCTGACAGAAAAGTTTTAGTGCAAAAACAACTGGATTTAGCCCAGAGTAGTAATACGTGCCGAGCTTCTTGAGTTTGGAAGTCCAGAATGCCCTAACAGTGGCTTTGATTTTGTGTAGCCATGTCCTGCTCATTCTTCCACTCCTGGTGTTTTCTTAGAGCTTTTGTACTCCAGGCACAGTGTGTTCCCAGGTCCCATTTATCTTAGCATCACCACACTTCAATTTCCCAGCCTCTCATCCTGTTTTCTGTTGCTTTTAAAATAGGGGTAGGACAAACTGACTAGATGATATGAATCAACTGTTCAAAACTGTTTATTCTGTGGTGAAAGTGTCCCTTGGTACCTGCCATGCCTTCCCCGTATTGTGAGCTTTGCAGCTGAAGAGTAGCCTAGAAGAGGCCCAAGCACAGGTTTACATGAAGATGGGCAAAAGAGCAAAATCAGGAAGACTGTGAAATCCACTCTTACTTCATGTAGCTGCCTGCTTTGAAAATACCACTGGATAAAGTAAATTCCCTCAAAATTTAACAAAAAAGAAAAAATTAATGGATTTTCTCTTGTTCATTCGCTGGAGAAATTATTGCTCAGATTTAATCTTTTTAGGTATCTTGTAAGTCTAACTACTAGTTTTCCTGTCTGTATTTTCAACAATTAGAACACTTAATACTTTTAGGATTTTGCAGAGAATGGGCATCAACAACCAGTCTGCCTTTATGAAAAAAAGTACTTCTTTATTACAGATGTGTATATGAGTGATCTCTCCATCTCTTGCTTTGATTCAGCTGAGTATATGGCTGGCATCTCATTTGCTACTGAAGAATATAAACCTTACCTAGAATATACAAGCTGGAAATTTGTACCCTTAAGTATGACCAACAACACATTGTAGACATGTGGTGTTCCAAGTCAAGTCCTGTTTTCCTTTGATGTATTTAGATATTTAGATCTGTTATCTATTCCATTCATAGCTGGTGTGATCTCTGTTGAGGAGAGCTCTTCAGTAATAATACAGCTTTTTTAGGTTTTATGTTTGAAGTGCTGTAAGTGTTTAAAATTTCTGTTTTTCCTGTAGCACAGCTAGTATTAATAATATCAAAACACCTAGTGCTGTTTGTTAACAGGTTCTGCAGCTGCAAGCTTTTGAATGCACAATACTTATTATAAAAACTCAATTCAACATAATTTTTCTGCGTGAATTTTTCAGTGACATCCCTTGGAACAAGTATCTTCTGACACTGCCTACTCATCATTTGGATGAGTCAAAGAATTTATTTTGCAGTTTTGTAGCTTGTCTTGTGCTGAAACCCATACAGATTTTTTTGCAGCTTCCTCAGAAATGCTGTGAAGCATCATGTTGGAGTGTAAAGTATTTCAAGACTGCAAGAATACACCAAAAGATAAGCACCGGTTTTCAGATCGTTTGCTCGCACTTGAGATTGCAAGGAGTTCCAGCTTGTTGGAGTGGGAATTCCCTTCATTTTGTACAGTGACAAAAGATCCACTGACTATAAAACAAGCCTATAAAACAAATACGAGGGGCCCATTTTTCTGGATGCCATCATTTGATGTAGTATGTTTTCCACCTTCTTTCTGCATGTAGTATAACCCTTTCAGGATGTACAGAGGCACTGTTTCGATTTTGCTGTGCCTGTGCCTCAGTTAACAGTGGGATTTCCACAATACTTAACAAAAGCCTTACCTAAAAATAGTTGACTAAGGCATTCACTGACCCTCATTTTAAAAATTTGCTTCCTGGTATAATATAACTGGATTGTTAGGAAGAGTATACTGAAAGATTTGGCAAAACTTTTGCCTAATTATTCAGAGATTTTGATATATGCAGATAACAAAAGAGACTAAAACTTCAGGGTTTGATTCAACTCTGATGTTGTTTTTTGTTACATTCCGTGTGTTTCTTGCTGAATCAGGTTCTTAGTGTACTTTGTGACAGTGAATAAATTTGAACTATGCTTAAAGAAACTTTCACCTTTGGGCAAAGTTGAACAGAGAACACTTACTCTAGAATTGTTTTACTGGCAGGCTTTCTGCAGTGTAACTGCAGTAGCTGTCAAAGGTTCAAAGAAAGCTATTCAGCATTATTTTTTTCCCTGTTTACTGTGTTTGAATTGAAGTCAGATTCTTGCATTTCAGGCACTTCATCTGAAAGTTTTAGCACTTTGAAGGAAGAGTAAATGAATGTGGTGCTTTGCCATCAGCCTAACACACTTTGAGTTAAAAACGTGTACACTGGACCACGTATCTGTTCTGGCACAGTAATCTCCACTCTCTTCCCCATGAGACTAGTTGCTGTCTGTAGGTTGATGTTTGTTCTGTTTCATCCCAGCAGAGTCTTATTTACATTTTGCAAAAGATGAGCTAAATCACAAAATCTGTCTATTTTTCACTCATCTGACTCTCCAAATCAGATGATGAGGCACAACAGAATTTGCACGAAGGAGTGAAGGCAGCGAATGTCTGTAAGAGCATAAACATGATGTGAGACTGAATGAAACCAGTATCCTCTAAAATCTGCCTGGAGTCTCAGGAGTATCTTTCTTGTGGGAAGGAGGGGGTGTAATCCAGAACAGTCTTTGAGTATCCATCAAATATCTTTTATATAGGCTATTGTGTTTTTGACTAAAGAGTTATTTGACAGGTGAGTGAAGCTCTGAGGGATTTTCCAGATTTTCCAGGCTTTGTTGTCATCTCTTTGAATTTTGATAAGCAGCAGCTCACAGGAAAGTTCTGGTATGTTTCTATTCAGGGTAGAATTTTCCTGCTTTGGGGTTGTGGCTGCACAGGAAAGCAAGAAGATGGTAGGTGGCACTCAAGCACGAGCAGCACCAGGGCAAAGAGTGAGCACTCAGATGATGAGCTCTTTGGGACTCCAAGTGTGTGTTCTTGCTTTCAGCACATCCTGCTTCCCGTTTACCTTTAGCCCTGCTGCTGCTCTGCTGTGCAGGCTGTGTAGATGTTGTACCTTTCTTACCTACTTGCTGTGCTAAGTTCTTCATGAGGTGTCATTATTGCCCTCGGTGGCAAACACAGATTAGTGCTCTCCATAGCTGAGTACATCAGCTTTGTCTATTTCCAGCTGTAGAAATGGCTGGAACTGTAAAGTAAATGTGTTTGATGTAGGGAGGGATGTTGTAAAAAGGTGAATAATGAACCATAAGTCTTGACAGTATTGCTGGTTGGATCTGAGAGGAATACGTTTTTGCTCAAAGCTGTCTGTCTGTCACTACAGAGAGTGGGGTGATGAAGTGCTCACTTGAGGCCAGACTAGCCTGCTGATCTGGCTGAAAACCAATTGTTTAATCTTTTATTTTTCAGCTGAATTGACTGGCCTCTTTCTCAGTGGAGCTATAAGATTATAGAGAGCAAGAAAAGGGAGGATTCCCCTGCTTGGCAGCAGGCTGATATTTTGGATCAGGCTAAACAGATCAGGAAAATGTATTTTAAATTCTGTGAAATTCTTAAGTTTGAGCACTACCACCCTCCAGCTGATGCCTCTTGAAAGCCAGTTGGCATTATTTTCCTCATTTGCAGGCATGATCTCTTTCCTGTGGGTTTTTTATTAAGAATCTGTTTTCCTTTTTGTCATATAGCATTTTTTTTGTGTATCTGAATGCTTTCTATTTCCCCAGTTACTGCTTTTTCATGCCTTCACACTGTGGATGTATAAACTGAAGAGTCTAAGAACTGATACTGTAGTTTCAGCTCACTTTTGCAAACTGCCATTAATTCTCTGAACATGCTGGATGTGCTGGCTTAAGTTGCCTCTGCAAACTTTGCACGATTGTCCAGTGTAGATGCTTAGTTTTCTCATTCATATTATTTTTTCTGAAATTATTGCACCTAAAATGGATTTTTATTTGTAGGAGCTAATAATAGTCTTTACTCTGATAAATTCATTAATTGGTCTTGAACTTTCAGAGTTAGAAATTATTAAATGGAAATAAATGTAAAGTTGGATTTACTACTGTGGTGGGCTGACTGGCTGAATGCCAGGTGTCCACTGAACTTGCCCTGTCATTCCCCTTGTTAGTTGCACAGAGGAGAGAAAATACAACAGAAGGCTCAAGGGTTTAAATAAGGACAAGGAGAGATCACTCACCACTTACCATCAGGGGCAGAACAGACTCAGTTTGGGGAAATTAGTTTGATTTATTACAAATCAAATCAGAGTAGGGTAATGAGAAATACAACCAAATCTTAAAAACACCTTTCCGCTCCCTTCTTCCCAGACTTAACTTTATTCCTGATGGCAGAGATGGGATGGGAGCTGGGGCTTGTGGTCAATTCATCACACGTTTTTACCACTGCTTCCTCCTCTGGGGGAGATCATCTTCCCCTTCTCCAATGTCATGTCCCTACCACAGGGGACAATCCTCCAGACCTTTCTTCAACATGGTTCCTTCCCATGGGCTGTTACAAACTACTCCAGCATGGGGTCCCTCCCACATGATGCAGTCCTTCAGGAGCAGGCTTCTCTAGCATGGGTTCCCTATGGAGTCACAGGTCCTGCCAGCAAACCTGCTCCAGTGTGCGCTTCCCGTGGGTTCAAAGCCTCCTTTAGGCATCCACCTCCTCTGGTCCTTTGTAGGCTGCAGGTGGATGGATCTCTGCTCCACGATGGGCTGCAGAGGTACAGCCTGCCTCGCCATGGTCTTTGCAACAGGCTGCCCGGGAATCTCCACTCCCATGCCTGGAGTGCCTTCTTCCCAGTCCTTCTACACTGACCTTGGTATCTTTAGAGCTGTTTCTCTCACATATTCTCACTTCTCTCTTCTCAGGTCACAATTACTTCTGTGCAATATTTTTTTTCCCCCTTCTTGACTGTGTTATCCTAGAGGTGCTACCACAGTCACTGATGGGCCAGCAGCAGGTCTGTGTTGAAACCAGCTGGAGTTGGCTCTGTCAGGCATAGTGGAAGCTTCTGGGAGCTTCTCACAGAAGTGACCCTGGAGCCACTGCCTATGAAAACCTTGCCATGCAAACCCAGAACAACTACTCAAGTTCTAGGTTAAGAGCTATGTGTTTACACACTGGTAAGATTAACCTTCTGCTAGGTTGGAAGGTTCTGCTATTCTTAGAAAGTGCTTATTTGCTGGTGACAAACTGAGGTGAAATCTAGAAGTAAAAATCTGAAGCCCTAATTACAGTATGCTTAACTTGAGATGATTTCCGGGTGGTTTGACATAACTTTATGAATTAATTCAGTGTTGTTGCTGTTTGATTGTTGTTAGCACTTAGATTTCTGCTGCCAGGTAGTAGTTGATGGGAATATGGTACTTGCTGCATTGAGTTTTTGTCAGCCCACACATACTGGGTTGGTAACATACCACACTAAGTTCCCAAACACTAAATTCAGAACTAACTCATATGACTGTCTTATCAGAAGTTAAAAACAGAAGCTGTCCCTGGATATCATTCTGTTTCTGAATGAATGATAAGCCAAGTTTCTTCATCTTTCAGGATAAGGCTTTCTAATTGCTGATTGCCTGCATAACTTCCTGCAAAAAAAGCAGTCCCCGGATGCAATTTGCCACTGAAAGTAGAGCTCATAGTTGATTTTGCTGTGACTGTGTATATCATGCAAGCATTCTTTAGATGTCAGATGTACAGGACTTTTTTGGAATGGATGATGAAGTGCTTTAAACACAGTGAAACTTTCCCTTATTTTCTTTGCAAATTCATCTCTCATTCATTTGCACATACCGCAGTAGTTTCTCTAACAAATGAGGCATGAAAAAGTGTTATATTCAGTGCATAACTCTGTTTCTGTGTGCAACCAGTTCAAAGTGAGGGACCCATAGAAAGAAATATGAAATATCACTGTAAATAAAATGCTATAGACTTTAATACTTCAACTAACAAAAATCAGTAGATTTTTCAAAACGGTGTTTTCTGTGCTTCTCTGGATCATAGCAGATACCTGGTCACCCTTTATTGGCAACAGTTGAATTCATGATTTCTAAATTCATAGTGTAAAAATGGGACTGGTGTCAGTAGCTGCTATTATTTTCTATTTGTCTGGTGATACAAGAGAATTAATTTGCTGGGCAGAAAATAAGTTACATTTAAGTATTTGGACTGTATAGATAGCACCTGCTAAAATGGCTCCATACTAAAAGAAGCACTGTGGCTTTTGATTTGGAAACACATCTGAATTTAGCCAAAAACACCCTCAGTGTTTTATAAAAGGAACAAATGTTTACATCTCAGAGGACAAGGCCCTTACGCAGTCAGGAGTCGAATGTAGACTTGTAAGTAGTCCAGAGAAAGTAAATGTGAGCTTCTTATCTGACCTACAGCTGAGGGAATACTGCCCAAGGCTTAATCTGTTGACAGCACACATTACAATGACCATGAACTTTGTTGTTGTCCTGCTCAAGATGCAATTCTCTGCAATAAGAGAGAGTCACAGGAATGTGGCCAAGTTGTTTGGAAAATGGGCAAAAAATGAAGTGATGGAGCTCAGGGTGTTCTCCACATCCTATATATGGCAAACTTTTCCATTAAATTGCAGTGTCACCAAGTTTTCACATAGGTCATGAGGGTGGACAGCCCATGTGGCGCTATCAGTGCTAACATACAGTGCTCACATCTTTATGCAGTAGCTTCTGTACCCTGAAAGGTTGAATGGAAACAGCAGATCCAGGAACACCCTGGTGTAGACCATCTTACAGTAACAGTCATGTTAAAAGTGTGAGATCTTATTGTCCTTGTCACATTGTTGTTTTTTTCATCCTGTCCATTTCCTTGTTTCTGTTCTCATGTTCACTGAATCCTTCATGAACGATCTTAATTTACTAGTTCAGATAAAGCAACCAAGAGGGAGTTACATCCCATTCAACTCCTGAGTTTGGGTTAGCTCACAACAGAGCCTGGTGGGCACCAGTGCTGCTGTGCAGCCAGTGTGCTGGTATCACACTGGCAGATGGGAGAAAACACGGCTGGAAGCCTGGAGGTGAGCCTTTTGTCTGTGGTGAGCCTTTGTATCAGCTCAGCTGCTCATCCACGTTCTTGCCTGTAGTGACTTTCCCCTGCCCGGTCAGACAGCAGAATTGATTCGGCATGAGGACAAGGCCCTGGGGTGCCTTAGCTGTGGAGTGCCATGGCTTACTGAACCCAGCCAGCCCTCAGAGTAAGCCTGATGTGTAACCACTCTCGGCTGTGACTTACCTATAATGCTGCTCTTTGTTGAGCTGAAAACTCCTGTGCGTGGCTGTGGAAATGTAGCACAGTCTTCTGTAACAGAGTTTTCAGTGTTTACCTGCTTCCCTCTTGGTTTTGTTCCTTTACTTTATCCTGAAGGCAGTAGAACTTAATGCTAGGCTGGTGTGTTAAATCACTTGCACAGTGGAGTTGAAGCTGAAGTACTTCATGCCTGTTGAGGCACATGGTGAAGGAATTTTAAAATTATAAAGGAAAATAACTTTTGGTGATTGCAGTCTAAAAGTATCTAGTATTTCAGCAGTAGGCATTCTTATTGTGAGAAATTTACTTGCCTGTTATGCTTAGAACTTGAGTACCTGAATAAAATTGGTTTAAAATTAAAGCATGGTTTGAACTGGATTCTTAAATAAAAATGGGGTTTGAAGTACAGATTTTACTTATGGACATATTATGAATGCTGACTGGACAGAAAACCTTTGAACAGACAAGCTAGTTGAATGAACATAACTGCCTACCTTTTAAAATCACTGTTATTAGGAGAATGTTTTACATGATGGACTGTTAAAATGTCTTGCAGGTGGATTCACCAATGAACTTGAGAAACCCACATGATTTGGTAATACTAATGAGACAAGAAACAACAGTTAACTACCTCAAAGAACTGGAGGTAAAGCATAATATTAAGTACTAACTAATTTCTGAACATACTTTTTTTTCCACTTCCTAGTGATTGTTTTAGATGGGGAGAAGAATTCATTATTGCTAATACTCTGCTTCAATGAAAGGATGAAAAATTCTTCAGATCTCAAGAATTTTTTGCCTCAAGTCTGCTTAACTGGTCTCCAGTTGAATCTTTCTCTGTTGTTAGCCATAAATTCTAACATTTTTAAGGAAAGTGTTTCAGATACTAGATTATGTTATACTGCGTTTCAGAAAAATAGAGAGAAGGTCACCTCTGTTTTTCTTCAAGCCCATTTATTATTGAAAAAGGATCTGAGACCACATTTTTGAAAGGGACTTTAATGAACTTTGAACTAATAAACTGAAGTTTAAATATAATAGGGGTTCAGCAAGCAAACAGCTCACAGCCCTTCTGGCCATGCACTCCTTTCTCTCTTGTGCCAACTTTGGTTTTGTCAAATTAGCATAACAAGCTAACTGGAAAGTTAAATCAGTACCAAAGGTAGCTTTAGGTGAATAGGAGAAGTGGAAGGGAGCAAAGAGGGTGGACGGCCCCTTGGGTGACTATATCAGCCAGTCTTTTTCATCAAGTCATACTCCCTTTTTTTGTGGTGATGAACATTTTAGCTGTGGATGGTATAATACTTACAAGCTTTTCAGGACATGAGCTGTGAGTTTGGAAGTTACTCATGTCCAGCTTGGGCGTCCAAGTGACTTTCAGAAGTTATCTATTGTAAATTCTTGTGCAAGTTTCTACTACTGTATATACCTGTATTGTTGCATAGTAGCATGCAATCAAATGTCTATGGCTTAAAATATGTTTCTTCTCATGTTTCTTCACACGTACAGATCCTTATGATATTTATTGTGGTTTCAATTTGCACATCTAGGTGAAAAGTAAATGCAGCTTACTGTGCTGGAACATACCATTGATCTATGTATTCTATACCTGTGAGCGTTACGGGGCAAAAGGTGGCTCCTAAGACACATCATAAACTGATCTATGGAAATCAGTCACAATTCTTGCATTTGCCTGCCAGCTCCGTTGTACTTAGCACACTGAATGATTAAGATGATGGTTTTGTTTGCAATCTCTAGTATTATTTCAGTAAGGTCTTACAGTGGAGGAAAAGGGTCCAAATACTAAAAAGTTGACATACCATGAATTTGGAATGTTACTAGCTCCCTGTTTAGGTACAACAGGAGAAATAAGGGCTGTTTGAGTTGTATTATCTCTAATGAGAGTATTTACATTGCATCCAAATCCAAAAATATTCTACAGGTGTTATAAAAGGAAGGAAAATATTCCTAAAATTTAACGAGAGTTTTTTAGATTTTTTTTTTCAAATGAACTTTGTTTTAAGGAAAAAGTTACACTGTTGAACTCCTAGCTACTATAGAGTTTGCTTTCATCAGTATGTATTCTTCTGTTTCCTTTTTTTTTCCCTACAGAAACAGTTAGTTGCTCAAAAGATTCATATAGAAGAAAATGAGGACAGAGACACAGGGCTGGAACAAAGGCATAATAAAGAGGATCCGGACTGCATTAAAGCAAAGGTGCCCCTGGGGGACCTAGATCTGTACGATGGCACATACATCACCTTAGAAAGCAAAGATATCCGGTAATAAGATGTTTTATATTCTAAGATTTTTACTGAATGAAAAAAAATAAACAATACCTCTAAATGCAAGTAAAAAGAACAGTGCCAGCACTGAGTGACCTTTAGATGGCAGTTGCTTTTGTTACTGTGGAATAAAATTCAAGCATCTGCCATTAGTTGTGGACAGTTATAACATAGCAGTGTTGTTTCCCCCAAACTGTCCATGTGCCCTACCCTGAATCTTTTCCCAGTTCTACCACTGTTACTCTGTACTCATATGACCAGACATGTAAATTTAAGTGAAAAGTATCATGTAGCAGGGGGTTGATTTTGCCTGAGTGTGCTTTGAGTGTTTTGAACTAGATACACTTATTTTAGTGGGAACTGTCTTGACTTAAATTTGAATGAAATTCCATTGATTAGCAAGCTGTTGAACCTTCTGGTCATATTTTGTCCTTTGTATTTAGAAGGTGAAGGATGAGCAGACAGTCTGCTTGACATTTGGCTTCATTGGTAATTCATCTTCAGGGCTGACTGTTTTGGTTTTGTAGTTTTACTTTTTTAACATAGTCATATGAGCACTTGAAGTGGGAAAAGATAGATTTTATGCTCATATACCTTCATTTGGACTTCTTACCATTATTTAGAGTTGGTTTGTTTGTTTCAATGGTAGAGTCTTCTAATCTACATGAGTTGCCATTGGCCTGTGATACACTAGGTTGATGTTGATATGTTTTGGAGGCTATCCAAATGTTGATGTTTTCTCTAAGGCTGACACATTTATTTACTGTATCCCATAGTGATGACATCCTGATACAGCTGAAATCTGGGAGGATACCAGAAATGATGTAATGTGCTCAAATGGGATTTTTGTAATGTTTAAATCAGAGTACTCTCTTTGTCAACTGCAATATTGTTTCTTAAGAACTTCAGCCATCTTTTAATTTGGAGTCTGCTGTGTTGTATTATGTTCTCAGCCCTGAAGACTATATAGACACAAAGTCCCCAGTGCCTCCAGACCTGCAGCAGCCAGACTGTACAAAAGTTCTAGATCTTCCATACAGTATTCATGCTTTTCAGCACTTACGGGTAAGTGAGCAAATGTAAGTATGTGTTTTTTCCCCATTAGGAAGAGGAATAGAAAACCCTTACTAGTCACTCTTAGTCAAAGTTAAAAGGTATTACAGTCTTTGAAGACTGTTTCACACTTTTTTTTGAACCACAGTTATGCCCCAATTAAAGTATCTGCTTATAGGAGGACAGTTCCATCAGATCCATCAGTTTCTCTTTTGTTACTGTTTAGCTTATTTTAGAGGAAATTTTTTGGAAGATGGAGTATTTTGCTTCATAACATGTTTCATTAGCAAATTGGTAGCTTTCTTTGGAACTGCTGCTAGCTTCTGAATTGTTTCTCCAGTTGAAAACTGGAGAGTGCTGAACAGGGTTGTTAAAATGTATGAAGATGTAGGATCAGAAAATGGTTTACAGGTTTGTCGGTAGCTCCTAACATACTTAACTGTCTGTTTGGTATCTGAATGCCAAGTCCTAACCCAGAGGATGAGGTAATTTTTCTTTCAGCTGCTTAAGAAAAGTTACAGTGGAAGAGTGGTGCAAAAATTGGTTTTGTGAACAGCATGATAAGAGCAAATTTTCTAATCCTTTAGTACTTAAATCTTGGTATTTATTTTATTACAAGTGTTTTCATGTACAAATAAGGATTTTCTTACAGATGAAACAGGAAGTGAAGTTTATTTAGCTCTGTTCCTGGATCTGGATGTATTTTTTTAAAGAAGTACCTCTGTTTTGGGAGAGGGGAAAAAAAAGAAGACGTGTAGGGATACTTCAATTGTATGCATGTAACATGATAAATATGAGTTAAGTGCTTTAGTGGTCATTAGTGAAATCAGTAGCTGCCACATACACAGTACTATCCAGAAGAGAATATTTTTCCGGTAGCACTCACAAGCAGAGGATGCTTTTGTCTGCTTCTAATATTTGCCTATCTGTGATAATACATTTTATCTGTCAGAGGTGAAATTATTCTGTTGATTCCCAAAAATCCTGAAGGGATGATAAGATTGTAATATAACCAAGCTGTACATTTTCCTGGGAGTCATACTTTTGTTTGTATTTCTCTAATCTTAGTTAAAGTGGCAGCAAATATCTGTATTCAATTTTTATTTTAGGGTGTCCAAGAAAGAGTTAATCTTTCCGCACCCCTGTTGCCTAAAGAAGACCCAATCTTCACGTACTTATCACGGAGGCTGGGAAGAAGTATAGAGGAAATAGGTCATCGTATTTATGATGGGCTAATGAAGGTATGAAACTGTAATCTTACTGTATGCACAAAAAGAGTGCTAGAAAGGTCTCAGAAGATTATAAACACCTCTTACTTGCAATCAGATCCAGCACTAGTTTTGCACATATATTTTTTGTTTACATTTCAGTTTCAAAAGGGAGACAAACTGTTTTCTGCTAGGCAAGCAGAGGTAGGAGAAGGCATCAGTAAAGCCAGTAAATAGATACTTACTGTCATCTTTATTGACTTATGTTGTCTGGCAAGCCACATTCATTTCTCTGTCAAGATAATGAGAGCTTTTAAGCAAAAATACAGGTACTTATAAACAAAGAAGAAACAACAGTACTGAAATGTGTGTTTTTATTAAATGCCTTCCTGCAAAATCTAGGAACCCTCATTTAATTCCAGTTAAGATGCTGATACTTAAACTACTGCCACCTCTCATTTCTTCTCATTTTGAATTTTTACCTGCCTGAAAAGCAGAAGTTCAGTTTCTTTAATACATTTATATGCTAGTTTGTTCTTCCTGAATAGTCACAACTATTGCCAAATGGCAGCTTTCCAGTGGAAGAGGATAACTTAGAGCTTTTAATACCATAGTAAATAAAGCCCTGATTAACCTTTTAGTTCATGTCTTACTAGAGTTGATGTGTTTCTCTTTACTACAGAACTCTTCTTCCTGGGTACTCTATAATATGGCTTCTTTTTACTGGCGAATAAAGAATGAGCCATACCAAGTAGTAGAATGTGCCATGCGTGCCCTTCATTTTTCTTCAAGGTAAGAATTGCTAATAAGGATTTCTTTTCAGATTGCTTTTCTAGTTATCCTAATTAGTAAACAGGTTTTGGTTTCTAAGACTGTAGCCTAAGGAATAATCCATGTTCTTATTCTTGGTCTCTGTGTGCTGTACTGGGCATATACATAGTTGAGACATTTTTCTCAAATGATATATTTTAATGTGTGGCTGACAACCGACTGTATCCTTATGCGTGATTCTTGCACAGTTTGACCTTCCTTTGATGTCCATTTTTTATTCTTTTAGGCAAAATAAAGATATTGCACTGGTAAATTTGGCAAATATTCTGCACCGGGCCCACTTCTCTGCAGATGCAGCTATTGTGGTTCATGCAGCTCTGGATTACAGTGACTTCTTTACCAGCTATTACACTTTGGGAAATATATACGCAGTAAATATGACCTTTATTTTCCGAGATTTGAAGAAAGTTTAATCCTATTTAATCTTTTTGGCTTGACCTGTAATTTTCTACTCTTTTACAATGTGTCCTGTGTTCCACATGCATTTCGTGCTTAATGTTTAAGATTCTGTCAAGATAGTTTCACCCAAAAGTCTGCCTTTCAGCAAGTTTTTTTACCTGCACTTGCAAATAAATACCAGAAAAATTCTTCTGCAGCCTTTCCTTAACAGATGTAGTAGCTTGAGTGTCAGAGATGACAGGCTGCTTGTTACCATAAATTAAAATTCTAGTTAATGACTTCTTTAAAAATTGAATATTTTTTATTAAATATTACTGAACAATGGCTAATGCTCTCTCTCTCTTTCTCTCATTCTTCAGATGCTTGGAGAGTACAACCACTCAGTCCTGTGTTATGATCATGCTCTACAGGCCAAACCAGGGTTCGAACAAGCTGTAAAAAGGAAGCATGCTGTCCTATGTCAGCAAAAACTTGAGCAAAAATTGGAAGCCCAGCATAGGTAACTAAAGAAGTATCTCAGTGGCAATGCATACAATCCAACATCTGTTGTTCTGTTGCAGCAACTACTTGCATTTCAAGAAGAATAATTATTTTCAGCTTTCTGTATTTCTGTGACTGTGCAGTAGAATTAAGCATAAGAATACTTCAAGAAACCCAAAGTTCAAAATACACAACAGTGTAGGAAGAGCTGATATTCTAGAAAGCATTCAAAGTAAATCTTTTCTGTTGTTTAATTTTCAAGATCACTTCAGCGAACGTTAAACGAATTAAAGGAATATCAGAAGCAGCATGACCATTACCTTAGGCAACAAGATGTTTTAGACAAGTACAAGCTTATCCAGGAGGAACAAATCTTGAGGAACATCATTCATGAGACACAGATGGCAAAAGAAGCTCAATTAGGTACAAATTTTAGTGTTCATGCTCATTAAAGCAGTGAAAGTATTGCACATATTCAAATTAATGTCAGAACATAACTTCTGTATATATTAAAATGGCCCTGAGTGGTTGTTGTGTTTTGTTTATTAAAAAAGAGATTGCGGCATGTTCTTGAACAGGGATTTTTATTTTTTTTTTTTTTTGAGATTTTGAAGCTGGAGTTTCCTCTGGATTGATGAAGCAAATAAAAAGGGATTGACTTAACTGGGGGCAGAGGGGGTGACTGTTTGCTGTCTTTGTCTCCTCAGAAACCACACTTATGTAGTATAAAAAAGTATTTTGTGCTCTGCAGGGAACCATCAGATTTGCAGACTGGGCAACCAGCAGCATAGCTTGCACTGCCAGTGGGACCAGCCTGTTCGTTATCACCGTGGAGACATTTTTGAAAATGTGGAATATGTTCAGGTTTGTCTGTGAATTGATACCAGTGCTTTACGTTGCATCCCATTTGCCTTACAGTTTTTTAGGATTGACAAAGAGAGACATTTTGGGTGTGGTTTTAGTGAGAAATCTCTTAGTCTCTTCTCCAGAGTGTAAAGTATTTTAATGCTAGTTTCTTTTGCATTTAAGAGAAGCTGAGATTGACTGTGACTTGTAGAAATATAGAGGGTTTATTGTACAAGGCTTTATTTTATTTAGAAAAGAGAACTCTCTAGTATTATTTGTAATGAAAAAAACTTCATTTTAGTCCAAAGTCTTAGTTTCCTATGATTATACCAAGGAAATTTGATACAAGAGTACTGAGAAGTTTTGGAAGCACGGTGTGTACTAATATTGAAAATCCTGAATGACAACCACCCAAGTAACACCTCTGCTGTATTAGAACTACAGATAAGGATTGTGAACTCAGTTATTTTGCAATGTGGAATATGTTCTGGAGTTTCCCCTTAAGCAGGAATAATTATTTTTAATTATTTTGTTTTCTTCTTGGTTGGTTTTCCTATTATAGTAATTATAAAATCAGGTTATTGAGGTAATTCCGAAAGCCATGAGTCTCAGTAACTGACTTAGTAACTCAAGCTATGCAGTCTACATAAGTAGATTTTGTTTGTGGTTGACTTATTTACAACATGAATATTAATTTTCCATGGTGCGAGTAGGTCAAAAGGCTTAGATTTCCTTTTTTTTTTCTCCTACTACACAAATTTCGGCTCATCAGTGAGGCTTAACTGCATAAATGGTGGAGGGGGAAAATAATATGCAGAAATTCAGCCAGTAATGTACCATCTCTTTTCTTTCTTAAACTTTGTTTTTCTGTTTCTAGTTTGGTGAAGACTCCTCAACTTCTAGTATGACATCTATGAATTTGGATCTTCATGCAAACCAAAGCGTTCACAGCCAGTCCTCGCAGTCTTCCCCTGTTGCTCGTTCTGTTGTTTCAGTATGGAGTGTAGAATCCAATAGAGTGAGTTAAGGGTAGATAATCTTTGCCCTTGCAAAGAGTAGCGGTGAAAGTGAATTTTCTCCTTGTTCATGTGAAACTTCTTAGCATTTAGCTTCCACTTTTGATATGTGACAGCACTGGAGAATGTAGCATTCTGAATTTCTTCAACATACAAGCATCTCTAGTTTCTCTGTACTAGTTTCCCATTCTTTGAAACTACTACAGCACAGAGGGAGTTGTCCTGTAAATATCTGCTGCAAGTAAAACTGAGTAAAGATAGAAATTTGAACTGCTGATATTCCAAAAAAGATGGAAAAATGATAGTTTAAAGCTCTCTGGGTGTTTGGGTTTTTTTCCTCAGACTGTTCCTTGTGTTTTCATTAGCTTGTTAATTAGAATATTAAAAAGGTTGAGAAAATAATAAAAAATAATTCCTTTTTGCCTTAGGACAAACAGCATATTCTGTGGCCTCAGCGATCAGAATGCATTAAATCTTTCCCCAAAATTCCTGACCCAGAAGAACTGCCAACTTATTTCTTGCCTCCAGAAAATAGGGGATTCAGGCAAGTGTTGATTTTTAGAAAGTGTATTGATAAATTTTTACACTAATACCTTAATGAGTACTTTCTCTCTGGAGAGGATGGATGTAGTTAGTAATGATCCGCTCAGATGTGTTCAGACCTCTTTCTGTGGCTGTTCTACACAAGGAAGGCATTTTCCTTGATTGTTGTCTTTGCTGTAACTGTAACAGATCCAATTTCGTGGTGATTCTTCCCTGTTAGTACAAGGTAAATATGTGAAATATTGACAGTATTACTGAAAGAATTGAGGATTTAAGCACAAGTCTGAATGTCTTGTGGGGTATTTAAAAAAAAAACAATGAGAGAGAATGAGGTGAGCTTCTATTTAATAACTGCCCTTAACTGGTGTACATTACATACATCCTCTTAGCTTTAGATATGATACCAGAAAATGGTGAAGACCAGAAAATACTAAAAAAAGGATTAGGAGTGGAAAGCTTTGGCTCATGCCTTTGGGACAGAGGTGGAAAATCAGCTTAGTTATGAAATAATAGTCAGTAATATTTGTTATGACACAGGGTAAAATAAATGTGTCTGTATTGCAACAGCTATCTTACATAGTTCAGTGCAATGTCACAGTACCTTAGTCACTTAAATTATAATAGTGGTAGTAAAAAAGCTGTCTTCTCATACCCAGTCAGTATGCTACTAGTATTGAGCATGTGTTAAAGGTTCACATCCACAAATATCCTGAAGCTTCCTTTGGAAGAAAAAATCCAGTGTTCAGCTTAGAATGTTCTTCATAAATAATTTGCTACATCTTGATGTTTTTGAAATCAAGTTTTAGTTTAAAAAACTTCAGGGTTTTTTTTTTCCACTTACCTGTTTAACCTGGAACTTCATAGAATCGTTATTAGCATAATATGAGAACCTTCTCTTTGTTGTCTCTATTACATTGCCCATTCTTCCCCATATTCTGTGCTTAAAAATGGAAAGTAAAGACTTTATTAGTGACTTTTCAAGGGAAAGATGGTCCTTGAATTCCTCTGGTTTGCAGCTCATGTCTCATGGCAGTCTATAGTACAAGGCTTGTCAATTGATATATAGCTGATTCTTATGTTTGTACATTGTGACATGCAGCACATGCTTTTAATTTGTCTTGGTGCTCCTTATTGCTAGAATCCATCCAATCCTGAGTATCCCAACAGATACTGTTGAGCATGAAGAAACAGAGGCACCAGATTGTTCTTCTATTACTGATGCTCGTAACAATGAATCTCTAAACATACTGGCCAAGGAACTAGACACTAATCTAGACTTGAAATTCAGAATGCCGGATGATCGAGCAAGACAAGTAAGAGATATTTTCTTGTTGGTTCTCTTCTGTTTTAAAATTATCCTCTTTATTGCTTTAAAAATCTGACTCAGAACATGAAAGATTCTGATATCTAAATGATTCCTTGATATCACAAGGTGATCGGTACTTCTAAAAAAAGATGAGCAAGTGGTTTCTAATAGGAACAGAGAAAGGGAGAACTTGTCTGACTACTTTCAAATGCTCGTCAAAACCATGCAAAATAGGAAATTTAATTTACAATTTGAAATTTTTAAATCTTCTAGCAGTTGGTTGACATGATTCATCTTCTTGGGGTTTTTAAGAACTACTGTATTCTGCCAAGTTGGTAACTTAAGGCTGCAATGAGTCCTTCATATTGCATTGTGGAGATTGGCTGCTTTAAGTGTTACATGTTCACATCCTCTGTTTAGAACAATATCCTTCCCTTTGCTGAAGGGAAGACTTAAGGAAGCAAGATTTGAATGGTCCATGTACATATAGACTGTAAAAATTATTCAGTTATTCTGGGGGAAAGAAATAAATCTTTGTGTTTCAGGTTTTGCATTCTCGTATCAACAATGAATCTGTTACACAGGCGAAGATAGGAGTCTTTCTAGATCATGCCATGAAAAAGGTATGTCAAGCTGTTGTATGAGAAATCCAGAATTCTTACTTACGACTTGTTTCTATACTTCTAAAGTAGTCAGTCAGTCAGTGACAAACAAGAAAAAAGTTTATTTGCTGCTTGTAACTGAGATGAAACTAGCTTAAAAATCCACATTTACAAGTAAAGCACAAACATAGAAGAAGTATCTAATTTAGCTTAATGTGGACCAAACAGCCCTGTAGTTACTTGCTCTTGTTGCAACTGCAGGACACGGAGCAGCAATATATTAGCTAATTCTGGCATCCATTTGCTTAATTGAGAGAAATAGCTTGGAACTACTCTTCCATGTCACCCCTCCCTGCATGCCTACCTTTTGCTCTTCCACCTCCTTCCTACTACCCTGCTTTCCCCCCTTCTCTCCCTCCAAAGAAACCAACCCTCTGTCAATCTTCTGTCAGGATAATTAGCACTCTGGGGCAAAGAATGTACATCTGTATAACACCCTGTGGAATGCCACCTCCATCTTGCGTGGGGCCTTTAAGAGTCATCACAAGTCAAATGACAGGAAGCACTGAGATAGATGTTGACTCTTTTTGACTTGTCAAGCTGATATTTCTCAATTTAACTTTCCTGTAGAAGTTGTGTCAAGGCAGTATATATATCTATATTTTTTTAGTCGGAAATCAGTACTTTTTACTATGTGTATCTGTCTTACTGAGGAAAAAATTAGCAGTAGAAGTTGATTCCTATTATTGTGTTGTTCAGAACAGTCCTATACGTGTCTAATGTCTTACCATGCAGTGCATGGGTGTTTTGGTTTTTACTGTAGTACTCTGTTGCTGTAATGCTAAGAGCCTGAACTCCTTGGTCATTTAGATGGTCATGTCAGAACAGTGTTGCATCATGCCTGTTCGGCTAATGATAAACTCCTTAGAGCTTGCATGCCACAGCTGGTATCTTTGTATTGGGAAAGACAAAATGGTAACAACTTGCTGAGGATTTAGTTAGGTGATTGAGACCTGTGTATGGAGTGTAATTCAGTGAGGAGTTTGGAATGAATAACATGCAATGTTATGTATGTGCATTGCAAAATAGGGGTCATAAATACTCTTAATATTATAGATTATGTGAGGTACTCCAAACAAAGAATACTATTTCCTATTAATATCTTCCAGTTAGTCTAGAACCATGGTTAGAACCCTCCTGTGTGAGGGGTTTTTTTAAAACATGGAACAAAATCTTCTTATGACTAACTTTTCAACACAGTGTTACTGTAATGTCAGCTGCATTGTATTGATGCAATACTACTGTAAAGATCTGGTTTGCTTCCTTAATTGTAGCTGCATGTTTCCTATTCAGGCATGCATTTGGGCTTCAGATGGGTAGGTTGGATGGGATATCAGCTTCAGTTGTTGCTTTTACACTGTAAACTTTGTACAGAATTGGGTAACACATAATGCTGAAAATATTAAAACCTAGAACATGTTTGTGAGTGATTTGAAAGTACATCTGAAAATGGATGTTTTGTCTACCTCTGTCCACCTGCCAGTATTTTAAAATTTTGCTATTTCTCCTCTAGGGTGTTTGTTTTTTTCTGTTACAGGTGAAAGAGAAGGAAGGAACATTCAAGGTGTATTTGAAACTTCCTCCATTCTTTTCACCTGCCCTCACTTATTGCTTACTATTTTATAATCTTTGAATAGTATCTAAAGCATGTTAGTTGTCAACTTTCATAAGACAGATAACGAAGTCTAAGAAAAGCACAACTCTGAAACTTTAAATTGTCAGGGAAAGGTAATGTTGAATACAGGATCTGGAAGCGTATCTAACTAAACTTTAGTAGCTGCCCAACCTCCAAATTATAACACCACTGTGTAGATTTTTTTTCTTAGTATAATTTTAAGACTCTGAAATGACTCACAAATGTTCCTTCCTAAAGTGAACTAACCATTATCACTTGTGTATTTTAAGGGATTTTGTGGTCATGATATAAGGCAGTCATATGAGTAGTGTGAGCAACATCTGCTGCTAACTTACAGTTCAGACTATAAGTGGTGTCAGTTTGAGTAGAATAGAGCAAATTGAATAATCTGCTGGCAGACACAAAAATGTCTAATTTGTATCTAGTTAATAAGATGGTATGCAAGGGTGAGTTCTATTTGCTTCTTACTAAATAGCAGGCAGTTCTGTCATCCTGAGACAGCTCTTTGTGGGTGTTCTTATCCTTCTCCCTGACTCTCCTGTAGCCAGAAGATCCTCTGTGGCTTGTGCTTAATGAAGCTGGATTGTACTGGCGTGCGGTTGGAAATAGCACCTTTGCTATCACCTGTTTGCAAAAAGCATATAATTTGGCTCCACATGAGCATCAGGACATCCCTCTGGTCAATCTTGCTAACCTCTTGTTTCATTATGGTCTTCATTCGGATGCTAGCAGGCTCCTGCTAAAGGCTTTGGCCATCAATGCCTCTGAGGTAAGATGATGGGCTTTGTGTTTATTCAGCAGTGAATGTGTTTTCCTTCATTATTTTCTATATATGTATTACTTGTGCTTACTTACCTGTGCACACAGTTCTGCTTCCAGCTTGTTATTTGCAACAGATGTTAATTTTCATTTAAATTCTTGATCACACCAGGGATGATGCTGATTGCTGAGAGTATAAACATCTAGAGAAGTTCTCATAAATCAATGACCAACTTTTAACTTCCCAAAACCTGTATTATCAGCAGTACCTCCAGGGAATTTAATCATGGTGTCTGGTAACGTTTTTATCTAAAACAGAAATCCATAATGCTGTCAGTGTTGTATCTTGATTCTTAAAACCCTTAAAGTAGCATGTATGTCACCAAGATCTTTGTATAACATCTTTCTGTAACATTTGACTTTTTAGCTCTACAGTTTTATTTGTCCCTAGATTTTGTCTATATACATAGAGGAAAACCTGTGTTCTAGTTGTTTGGTGGCTTTGCTTCCAACTACAGATCCAAACCAGATTTTTGTCCTTCTGAACAGTAAGATTATAAACATTTTGTAGGTTGTCACGTATGTTATATAGACAGGCCGGCGGCTGTGGCCGTGTGGGTAAAGCCGCCGCCCCTGGATCCGTGCTCCTTCTCGGAAGGATGCCAGTTCGAGTCCTGCAGGTCTCGCTCTGCCAACTTCGTCCGGGCTTGCCCCGGCCAAGGCTAGAAAGCGTCCCAGGGCTAAAGGGGGTGGGGCCAGTTCCGCGCACGCTGAGCTCCACGTAATAAATCCATTCGCGCAGGCATAAAAAAGCATCGTCATTCGCGACGGCTAGCCACACACATATATAGACAGTTTCTGTATAAACTGTTTGGACTACTGGACTGGCCAGAACAATTGCGAGAAGGAAGGGGAGCAAGGGCGGGGAGCAAGGACATGGCATAGTGGGGTATAGCTTTCCTCTAGCAGGTAACCTTGATCTTACATTTGAGATGCTTCAGTAAGAAGTTCAAGGGACTGATGCCTGTCCTCTGTAGTTAGGTTAATAGAGTTTAAACCTGCCAGGCCAGCAGTCACCTAGCACGTTGAAAAGCTAAAAACAGAACAAGATTTTTCAATATAGCATTCAAAAACAAATTTTCAAATACTGGAAAGGAATCTAGCCCACTTGGGTGGCAGGTAAGAGTGCAAAAAGGAACTCTTTAGAGATACAGAGTAGAAAACTATTCTTGAATGATGTGCCTTTCAAAGAATACTTGTAAGCAGAGCCTTGGAGGGGAGGAGCCTAGGGATCCTTAGGACCATGCTGTGTGAGTAGGGCTTCTGTTCAAAAATAATAGCAAATCCTTTCTCACTGCAGTAATGCCTTCTCCTATTTTTTTAAGGTGTACTCAGTCTTGTAATGCCTGTTGTACCAAAAAAGCTAGTAGGAGACTTTATACTTGAATAGTATTTCCTGAACCATAGTGGAAAGTAAATACAAATCAACATTAATTACAATTTCAGAGAGTGAAGTGCTATTAGCAAAAGCTGTTAAAAAAAGAAAAAAGGTCCTGTTGTTCAACTTGCAGTTTTCTAAATGCTGTTTAATAGTACAAACTAAGATAAGTTTGAAAAATTTTAAGATACTGATAAATCTCCACATTTTTAGGTAATGAATTGAAGCTGTTTTGGTGGGAAAAATTACTGCTAAATTCCAGTACTATAGTCATTATTTTAGCATTATACTGTTAATTGCAACAAATTACTCCATGCAAGTGAAAGACTTCAGTCAACAAACAAAATATAATGCCTTAATGCATGCCTGTATTAAAGTGCTAATTAAGTTCTATCCAGTGAAAAAGGTGTTTATAATCTTTACTTTTTAAAAAATACTTATTTTAGCAAGACTACTCAAAAGGAATAGACAAAAATCTTGTTTTATAAAGAATTGAAAGGCATAAATCTGTATCCCTAAGCCAGTGTAACATTGATGTTTGCAGTAACCTAGTTCTGCTCAGGTAAATCTGAATACTCTTGACAAATGAAGTTCATGTGTCCTGCTAGAACACAAGGAATATTTTTACTTTTTTTTCTGACTTTTAATCATTATAAAATGAGTTCAAGCATTTCAGTTTGATTGTTTGGTACTCTATACAGTAAGCATTATGTCACTTACGGTTGTAAGTAAGTATTTAACAGTTGTTTTTTTATTGTAGAAAGATGGACTTCTTAACACAACCTTTTGTCAAAACGACTTTTGTTTAGCACCAGTGCATTAAGCTGTTAATTCTCCATTTGATGAACAGGGAGTCCCTGTTTAAGTTTTCTAAATTCTTTCCAGCCAAGTTTGGGAGGGTGTGGATTGACAAGGGGTTTTCCTACTTTGTTTCAGTCTTAAACAGTGAACATACTTATGCAGCAGTGCGTTGCTTTTCTCTTTACAGCCCCTGACTTTTTTGAGCCTAGGAAATACATACCTGGCTCTGAACAACATTAGTGGAGCCCTGCAGGCCTTCAGACATGCACTGGATTTGACAACCAAGTGCTTGGAGTGTGAAAGCAGCCTGAAGATGATCCGCTGTTTGCAGTTTTATCCTTTCCTGTACAACATCACCTCATCTGTGTGCAGTGGTAAGCAGCTGCTGAGAGGACCACAGGTCAAATAATGTCTATTTGCTTTGGGTGTTGCATCTTTTTTTCCAAGGACCCATCCTTTTGCTTTACAGTGTTTCCTGCCTGTAAGGATCAAAGCTGAGACACTGCTTTTAATGAAAAAGTTACAGTCCATTGAATAATTGCTTGAGGATGACTTCTTAAATATCTAGAGTGCTTCCTGAGTGTGTCAGTAATACCTTAACAGCCTCACCAATAACTCTTGCTGGTAAACAAGGAATGCTTGATTCAGTGTTTATGGAAATGCGCAGCTACTGTTACTAGACTTATCCAACCATGTATGTCCCTTCAGATTTTACAGTCAGATGGATTTGTTTTCTTAAAGCTGAAGAATTTGGTGAAGAGCTGTTTAATTTTAATTCATATCCTTTCAGTGTGTTCAGTATTTTGATTGTCATTTTCTAGTGTTCAGTCTTTAAGGAACAGACTGTATTGTGTCAACATTATTTTACATATGTTACCTGCAGTCACTGCTCTTAACCCTCCAAAAATCTGTAAGAAGAATGACTTCAAATCCAGTCTCTCTCAAAAAGATATTTTAAAATATTTGAGATAGAATGCTTTATTGTCATTAGTGGCTACTTGTATTAAAAAAAAATAGCTTTTGGAGATGGATTCTTTCATTTTAGGCAATTCGACTGAGTATTTTCAGTGTTTTTTCTGTACTTGCATATGGCTAATATTTTGCTCATGAGCAATCTTGAAGAACATTTATTGATATATTTTCTAATCCCCTCTCTCTCAAATTGTTACAAAGGTATCTTTACATCTAATGTTTTCTTTATTTTTAAATGAAAACTTCGTCAGATAAGTGCTTCTGGTTTTTAGTATTGCTAGAACTTCCTCTGAGGTGTTTTGTTTTGTTTTTTTTTTTTTTTAATTTCCTCTCCAGTGAAAAGACATGGAGAAACCTCCTCTGATTTAGCATCCTAGAATTGTGCTGTCTAAACATAGACAAGAGGCTGTCATATCTCCTGGTACTGTATGGATGATGCCATTGTAGGTGAAATTTCAGGACTATGCCATTAGAACAATACTGTTTTTTTATGGCCTTATGCGTTTTGCTCTTATTGACAGTACATCAGTTGTGTGAGAAATTAATGCTGTTTTGATAAATGCACTGCAGTAAGTGGCATTATGGATCTCTTACTGATGCCCATAATGTCAACTCCCTGTGCTAGTACCTCTCAATGAATCTCTTAACTTCACATTGCTCTTACAAAAATCTGAGTAGGTACTGTAAGCAGTAATGAGACTTGCACATTTCATCACAAGAGACACTTTCACTGTTCTGGAGGGAAAAAAATCAGTATTTGTTTACTTTTAATTGAGATCTTTAAAAAAGTCTGTAATTCACAAGGTTAAAGTTATTCCAGTCAAATCTTAGTGATAACTACTTTATTTTGAAGTTAAGCAGAAAGTAATTTAAAAGTATATTTACAGAACTGATAACAATAATAAGCAGTGTGTGTATCTGAACTCCAAAGTGATCTTTGACAACTTTCTTTTACTTTGTATGCTTTTCTTTCTTAAACTTGTCAAAATCTAGTTTCGTTGATTCTTCGCTGCTGTTTGCATTGATTCCTGTTCCAGGATGTTCATTTTGAGGTCAGCTGTTACTGCATATGCTGTTTAGGAAGTTTCTGATTCTTGAATATGAGGGAAAACCCATGTCAAAAGTGCGTTTGAGAAAAGTGTTCTCTTTCTTTTTTGCTACTTTGGTCCCAGGTTACCAGAGTGAGCATGAATATATTCATCTGGTACACTGGGGTTTGAGGTTTTTTGTTAAGGAATCCATGAAGCTACTGAATCATGAGAGAGCTGAATTATACCTTATCATGTTAATTTGCTCATTAAATTTCAGTATTCCACTAGTTAAGTATTTTACTCTATATTTTTTTTCCCATTTTTCTGGGACTCTTCTTGTCTTAATATTTCTTTTTCATTTTTATTTATACTATCCTTTAGGTCATCTTTTGTCTGAGTGCAAGAAACCTGAAAGTACGAACCTGACAAATAGTGTAAATGTTCTTTGTACATTCTTGTGCAGAGTGTAAAATAAACATACTGGTTAATTCAACCTTGATGATGATTTGTGGTTTAAGTCAAAATTAAAAAATGGAGAGGTAGCTGTACCTATCTCATTTTCATAAGGTTTGGGGAAATATTTCCCCCCCCCCATTGTAAACTTCAACTGACTCGAAAGGAAACTTGACAGGCTATATGAAAGTGAGGTTAAGTCTCCAAAACCAGAATTATATCAAGAATGCATACTCAGAAATCACACTTCACACTTAGCAATATCCTGAAATATTGAGAGTCTTCTATTCATCCTTCAGTCCAAAGAAAACAATTGGAAAGAGATTGTAAGTTTGAATTTTGACTTTCCATACTAATGCAGTAATGTATACAATTATTCAACCACTACGTGGAACCTAAAAAATGCAAACTGTTTAGGTGCTAATATTTAACATTACCTGTTGCACTTACAGCATTTGTTAAAATGTTAATGTCACATAGGCTTAGAAGATTCATAAAGCAATATAATCTGTGCTTGTTTAACACCATGGCAGACTGGAAGGCACATATTGACGACAAGGTGCAAACTGAACACTGCTTTCACACATCTTTCTGAATGGAACTTTAGGTATAGAGCTAATGAAGCACATTCATAATTATATAGATCAAATGTGTGCTTGACAGTCCCAGTATCACTGGATTGTTACTTCAGGAGATTCTCAGAGCCTTTCAGATCATGTGTTGCTGCTCGGGGACATCTGATACTGAATTTAGTTTGTCTTCTTGTTATTATGCACTTGATGGCATGTCATAACTATTTATATCCTTTGAGATGGGTATGGTATGCTGAAAAATTTACCAAGAAATTGATATATCACATGTTTTCTCTGGTTTAATATCTTGCTTTGATAGGCATTCATTAAGTATTTCTGAAAGTAACAGCAACAGGGTTGCCTGTGCTTTGGGTTGTAGGCCCAGGTGATAGCTGTGGTTTTTGCTTCCCCTGTCAAAAGCCTCTGTTCATGAGAAATGAACTAACTAGCAAGACACGGAATTCCTTGCTCTGCTGCCACAAGCCATCATCAGAATCCAGCAAATGGTCAGTGGGAATTATGTGCTAGCATGGGATGGAATATGGGATCAAAAATCTGAATTTATAGTCTGATTTTTGATTACAGTATATGCTTGGTGTTTATTTCAAATAGGTGAAATAGGCGTTTTCTCAAGCATGTTGGGATGTTTGCTGATAGCACAGAACTTTGGAAGTGTGACACACTAATGCTGACTTGTTGGATGCTCACTTGTCTGTACTGCTCCTGTCTATACTGCTGCCTGGTACTTTTTTTTAGTAACTTTTACCTCTGTTCTCGATACACATTTATATTTCAAACCCAAGTCACTTCATGCACATGAGAATGGGAAGTAAAAGCCTCATACTTTTCTATTTAGTTTTTGCCTCCTATATTCAAGTTTATATAAATGATTTCGTTGTAAAGGAATTTCTAAATCTACAGAGGTTTTGGTAGGGTTTTTTCTTGTGGAGGAGGTGTGTGAAGTGTCCAAAATTATTACAACACGGTCACCTGTGACATGTATTTTAGACAACTGCAGGAGTTTACTCAGCTGCATCTAATATAGATACTATACAGCAACAGCCCACGTACTGCCTTATTCCTAAATACCTGAGCAAATGGTTGGAAGACCAGATCTTATGGGATTACCCTGTGGTGATCCTTCTAGAGGTGACTTGGCAGTGTTAGGGGTGTTGCTACATCAACTGTTACGTTAATGGCAAGTCAGTTCCTGAAGCATGTTAAGTAGCAGAAACTTTGTGTTGCATGAAAAATAACTTAAACAGCCATATCTGACACACAAATAACAGGACAAAGATACTTCCATAATGAGTGTAAAAAGCTTAATGTGAAAAGCATGGTCATCTCTGAGATGCAGAAAATAAATATTTGGGCTACTTATTAAGCTAGTAGAGAAAACCAGCATCATTTTTGTGTGATACTGAAATGGTGCATTGCTGGGATTTGTCTTGCATGCTTTTATGCCAAGTAGCTTTTGTCATTTGATAAGGTCTGTAGAGGACCGTCCAACTACAAGATTGTTCCTGTGGCACTTCACTGGCTGATGTGATCATTCAGATGCTGTCAAGCCTTATTAAAAATAGCTTACAGAAGACTAGAACCATATTTTCAGTGTGATGCTCAGTTGGCTGTTGAAACATGCTGATTTGTAAGTAGCTGTTGCATAAGACTTTACTTTATGTGTGTAAACAGAATTGTTGCCTGGGCAAGTAGAAGTAATTTAAAAAGTATATTTATCTCACTGTAAGCATCCATCTCTGACTAACAGTTCCCATTTGTTATGAGCCCGTGCACTTCACATCCTTTTAGACAAGACCAAAATTCAAAATCTTTTTAATAGACTGATGGTATTCAAAACGTGAGGCACAACCTGTGTCAAGCTTCAAGTTCAAGTCGCACTGCCTTTCATCCTTGACAGGGTAGTGCTTTTGCAAAAACCTTTGTGCTGCTCTGTTGGAAGTAAAGTGAGAGTGAGTACATTATGAATGTATGTGCATGCCATCAAGAACCCTGAATAGTTTTATGTATGGAGTGTGTATTTTTGTGAAAGCAAGGCATCCTTCTTATTGACTGAGTTCTGTAATGTTTCCTGCAGCAGCATAAGGATCCACTTTAGGTGTGGCTTTAGTGCCCTCTTGTGGTACAAATACTCTGTACCACATGGCGTCAAAAGTCTTATTTTATTTTAAGAGGAAGTACATGAAATAAACAATGGGGGAATGTATTTCATCTTTTAAGTGTATGAATTTTCCCTTATGCCCTAGAATTTACGTTCTTACATGTTAAAGTAATTTAAAGTTAATAAGCTTAGACCTTTAAGCAAATTGACCTAAAGAGGAGATGTTGACCTGAAGGGAGAATCTCTGCTTGAAACTCTAATAGTAAGCTTATGGACAGATTAAATAACTTCCTTACATCAACATCACAGTTTAAGCCTCTGACTCTAGTTTGACAGCTGCAACCACCTCAGGTTCCCTATAGTGATTTCAGATGCCCAAACACTAAGTAAAGGCATCACATAATTTTCTTTACAGTAGTATGTTTCGCAGAGATGTGAAATACTTTGCATTTTTAAATGCTCCTTTCACTTACTCTGTTATTCTCTACAAGTTATGACTGACTTGATAGTCCCAGCAATGGACTGCTAAATTTTGTTTTCATTTCCTACAGCATGAGGTCCTTTTAGACATTTTTATCATAACAGTAATATCCTCCTCAAGCTGCTCTATCTTGTTCCTCCAAGGAATACTCATCACTTGCAGCATTAATAGGGCAAAAGTGATGTTTATTCTTGGGGCAGAGGGTATCGAGCTTAGTGCAGAATTTAATCTTGTTTTAATTGAAACAAAAGGCCAGAATCTATACCAGTTATATGGGATTCTGAACTGAACACTGCTGTGTGTTTAAAATTCAGCTTTTTTTTCCCTGGATTTGCCTATCATGGAAAGGCAGAATTCAAGACTGCTCCTGAACCTTAGTAAGAATACCAGATATGTTCATACTCATATTTATCTGATCATGTTCATGAAAGGGATAGGATCTGTGACCATTTGTTCCTCTGTTGCTTTTGGTCTGCCTGTTGCCTTCTAGGAAGGTTCATCTGTATGAACAGAATAGTCAATGCTAGTAGGGTTTTTAAACAAGCAGAGTTCTGTGAAGCCCACAAACAGCTTGTCAGAGCTCTCAGAAACACATCATGGCAATAGTTTGCATTGTCATTTAACAGTAGCATAAAATGGGTTCTGTTTAACAATGGTAGTTCTAAAATCTGTGTTAATCTTTTGAAGTTAAATACTCAATTGCTCATTGCTACCCCATACATGCATGAGTCCATCCCATGTGCCTGCTGTTCACCCTGCAAGTTCTGCCAGGAATCTGAACATCAAGCTGGATTCTTTCTCCCTGTGGCAGTCAAGCATGTCTGGCAATGGAGATGGTACAGTGGTAGTCCATCTGAAAGATCTGGTGGGTGCCACACAAGTGGAATCTAGGTCACCATTCTGGGGCTCTGCAGTATTAAAGGAGTAAGAGGAGGTTAAATTGTACTTGTGTAGAGTGAAAACATCTTGCTGAATTCAGGCAGGTAGAGAGATAATGGAGAATGAGGACTGCCTTTTGTCCTGGTGGGGGCCAAAATCCCTAGGGAGTGGAGGTGTCAGGAAGTATCAGACATGCCTCTGAATGGGAGATCGTGGAGAAGTCCGTGTGAGAATGTGCTTTGTGGGAGTAATGTGATCCAATTATTCTTTTGGTCTTGTGCTACTGTTTCTGAACCACTAGCCCAGTAAGGTAAGAAGCAGTTGCTACAGTCCACCTTTGGTCCAGTAATCTCACAATATTAGTGACGTAATCTGGAAGATAGTTGATGCAGAGGTTTTGATACTTTTCACTCCTGCTTTATAGACCGTATCTTTCCCTGAGAAGTCTCTGTCTAGTGTGTCTCTTGGGTGGCTGAAAAAGTTGGTGAAGGACCTTGCCCTGATACCACTACATCAAACTCATTTTGAAACCTGTCTTTCCAAGCTCCATGTAATTTTCTTCTCAAAACTATACAAAGATCTATAGATTGAGATTCTTATATTTTAAAATGAAAGAACATGGCATTTTTAGCTACACCAGTATCCAAAGGCTACATACCCACTGCTCATGCGTGTTGCTTCCAAGCTGTTGCTTGCTGGAAAGCAGTTATGAATCTTAAAGGTTTCTGTAAACAATGCGTGCTTTCTTAAGTATATCTCCGTTGCTCAAATGTCATTCACTTTTGCATGTGTTAAATATGCTAATGGGTGAATTTGGTCTGCAGCTTCTTTCATCACGCAAAGTCTTATCTTGCTGGCTTATGTACTTAGACTGCTTATTTTCTGCATGGCAGTGTCCCTAACAGCTTCTCCCAACAGTCATCAGTCTTGCTTTGCATCATGCTTTCTTAAGAATGGTATGCCTGCAATATTTAGTGTTCTGTATCCAGTCTGTCTTTTACCAGGATCAGAAGGCCACAAGCTAGCAGACAAGGAAGGAGAAAATTATGGCCTCAGCAGCAGGAATAAATGAGGAAATGGGAATTGCACTGTGGAAGGGGATTTAGAATTGTAGGGGAATTCAGTGAGAGGTTACTGGTGTAAAGCCATGCAATGTGAAGAAAAAGCAGTACAGTATTGAAGTAAATATAATATGACATTTCCCTTTATAGTGCAAAAGATTCTTTCTCATATGTTGTCTGGATCCTTCAGTTACTTGAGCAATAGCAACATGTTCATGTAGGAGGAGGGAATTGTAGGGAGTTGAGTGGAAGGGAAAAGGTTCTTTCCAACTAAATGTTTCAAGACTCAATACCTTTAATTATCAGGTGTATTAATGTTTCTCTGCAATGTTTTTGGTGCTTTTTTGTGATAAGAATGGAGAGAAAATGAGACATATTTGTGACTCTTTCTGTTCAGGAGGCTGCACTTTCCAGTGGCAGTTGCTGCTAAAAATTCCTCCTGAACCTTAATAGTGTGCTCTGCCTATAGCTGGACCTTTATAAAAAGGTCCAACAACTCCATATGTTCAACAGCCTTTTTAGGAAGATTAGTAATTCCCCAGCTACATCTCCAGGAAGATGTAGTTTCATGAACAGCTTCATAGTGAAGCTGTACAGACTGAATTAATGGGTTGGTTAAAACATGTTTGGAAGATAAAAGAACACGTGGTTCCCATGTATGGGAGAACTGACAATGCATAGTTTGGTGTCATTAATAACTTGCCAAGACCTTGAAGGCTGTATTCACTTGGCTTAAATCTGAGAACTTGTAAAGTGGTGATGTGTAGCCTTAGCCTGTAATGAGTCATGTTGAGATTGTCTCAAAGCAGCATGCAATGCCATGTGCTCAGATTGAAATGAGCACTGCATGCTGAGCCATGGAGTGCCAGGCACTTAACTACCCCTGATCTGTCTGCTTTATTGATTTGTTTTTTTCCTTTTAAGGTTGGATGCCTGGTTCATGTGAGTTTGTGTTGTGCTCTGACTGTCCTCAAAGCTTTAAATCTATCATCTGTTCTGGCTACTAGTCACTGAAACTAGGACAGTTCAGAGTTTCCCTAGAGGAATAGATTGAAGCTTCTTGAGTGCAGCAGTTTTGGGGAGCAGGGACATTCTTCCAAAATTTCTAGTCTTTCTGCAGTCATTATTCTATAGCTTTGTACTGTTCTGGCAGTACTGGCAGTGTGTTTTCCTGATGAATTCTAATCTAGGGTGGTTCGCAGTATTCTTATCAAACATAACCTTCTGCAGGTATTCCTTACTCAAGAAAAGACTAATCCAGTTCTTGATCATCACTCCATCAAAACAAGGATTTTCTTTTTTTTTTTTTTAGATCTTATTTACAGCAACTGGTTTGCTTCTTAATGGAATTGCATAGAATGTACACTGTCAGACAAACTGCCAAGCACTTAAAAGCTGTCTTAGATTAATAAGGTACATGCCTACCTGACCAGTTAACACATTAGTTTGCTGTTTGAGTGTGTCAATATCTCTGCTTTGCTGTCCAATTAGGATGAAGATTGCATAGATATCTATCCCAAACAAATCTATAGATTTTTGTGGGTCAAGTCTGACTATTAATATGCTCTTGCTGAGCAGTATAACTCAGTAAAGAGGCACACAGATAAACATAAATACAACCTACCAAATACTTTCCCACAATAAATATGGCATCGGG
Source organism: Scytalopus superciliaris (assembly GCA_013400415.1). Classification (NCBI taxonomy): domain Eukaryota; kingdom Metazoa; phylum Chordata; class Aves; order Passeriformes; family Rhinocryptidae; genus Scytalopus; species Scytalopus superciliaris. The sequence continues at coordinate 971,967 of VXBX01001048.1, forward strand.
TCCCTGCTTAAAATTCCAGTATACGGCATAAACCTTACAGGCAGAGTGGTAATCAAAAGACACTTCAGGCCTAGAGTGTCAACCCCATACATTGAGAGAAGTGAAAAGGCAACAGTAAACCATAGTGGAGTTACTTAACTGTCATAGAGTTCAACTACATGATGCCATTTCTTATGAGCAGGTTACTCTTGTACTGAAAGTCCTTTTTAAACTTGAGTTTGTAGGTTCTGTAGACTCTAACGGGATCTACAGAATATATGATATTTAGCATTATAAGAGGTATGTGAAAAAGAGGAAAGATTAGAAAGAGAGAAGAAAGGCCAGTGTTGCCTTTGTTTATGCTAGTGATCCTTAAACTTAAGAATTTCCTTGGCTTAATCATAAATAGATTTCAGAAGTGTGTTGTGTACAGGGAACTAAATACTGGTCATTCAATATTCATAGCATATGTTATACTGTGATCTACTGTGGGTGAGTGTTTATTGTTAAGAAATTCATAAGTGACTATCTTCTTATCTGCAGTAAAAAAAAAATCTGGCACATAGGAGAAGTCACTGAGGACAAACATTTATCTTCAGAATTTTTATGTGCTTGTTTGTCTTGCTTTCTTTCCCTCTTTTCACAAAACAAAAAAAATTCATTGCTCTTGAGGCACAAGCTGAAATTCAGACTGGAGGGCTACTTACTTTCCTACTCTATATATAGGAACAGTATCCTCTGAGAGAGACATTTTCTAGTCTTCTTTATCCACTCGCAGGATTGAAGGGTTTAAATGTAGATGTTTAGGTGTTTCTATGTTTTAGGCCTATTCCCAGACATCATAGAGCAAGTTACTGCTTCTGGATGCGCAGCATGAGAAAGACAAGCCGCTCTTTTAGCGAGTAGTGAGGAAGGAGGAGAGTGAAGGTTTTAGGTAGTCAACCTCTTTGAGTTTCCCCTCCTTGTTGTTGAGGGGTGGAGGGGGGTTGACATTTTCTACTCTTCTATGAAGTAATCTACTGAATTCTTCAAAATGTTTTGCATGCATGTCCCTTATTAAACTGCATTGTGTTCTAATTTAAACAGGTTTGTCTTTCTCTTTTTTTTCCCATGTTTTATTCATCACTTCTTTATATTTCATAAGGAGAATTTTTGTGTCTGTTCATCAGGGACGGGTCTGTTACTCAGTGTGAGGTATTTCTCTCAATATGATCCATAAGTCTGGTTACGTATTGTTGGCATTTGTATGTTTTGAAAAGTTTAATCAGAACTGCTGTAATGAGACAAATAGATAACCTTTAAATCTATATCTAAGCCAACTTACAGGTATCTTCTGGCTACAAATCAGATTTTAAAACTCTCTGTGAGTGAGAACAGTTTTGCTGTATAACCCTCTTAATTGAAAACTTGTTGTTGGAATAAATAATAAAAAAGAACTTTGTATGCTGCATTTTGTGTGCTTCAGCCTAAATTTTGATGACATAAATTATCATCCTGTTGTTTGCTGTGTATCAAAATAAAGCTTGTTACGTAGTGCTTTTCTGACTCTGTTTGGAGCATGCCTCTTACCATCTTTGAAGAAGGGCCATTGACCATCTAGGAGAGAAATTTAAGAAAATCAGCTTTTGAAATACTTCATTTTGCTTTTCATTATTTGTTTTCTATATGTAGCTTTTTCAATCAGCAATTGCCCTGTTCTTTGAAAATGTTTATTTTTGTCCTGTAGCTTCCAGTTTTTCAAAGGAGGGTTTATATTAAAAGAAGCTAAAAATGAACAGTGTTTTTGTGTGGGGAGAAGACACACCAAAAGCTTAATCTAAATTTGGGCACTACACTCCTCATTCTTTGTCTGTACCCATACTGATACTTGACTAGAGAGGGAACGTATTACAATCTGTCTTGTTATTCCAGAATAGAAGCTATGATGGAATTTGGATAGTGGATACATCTTTTTAGTGATAATTATTCATTATGTTACAACTGTAAAAAGCATTGGAGGTACACTGGTGTTACTGTTATGGAGCCTAGTGATGCCTGGTTGAAAGCAGCAGTGATACTGTCAGGTTCAGAGAGAGCAAGACTGACCAGTGGGTAGGCTGGTTGGCTTTTCAAGTCTGCAGCAAGGCTTTGAACTGTTCTATGCTTCTGCAGATGTGGGTTGCTCATCTGCTTTGTATCCTTCCTGGGTCCTGTAGCTATAGTGTGCAGTGAATACGTAGTAGAACTTGTGTATTTTCAGCTAAATACAGATCTGTCAGACATTCACAGGTCAGTATTGCATAGCCACGTAATTGTAGTTAAGAACCTCTAGTTTTCTCTTCCTTTTACCTTCCAGCTCTATTTGTCACTTTGTTGATAATTTTTCACTAAAAATGAAGTGAGAATTCTTTAATTGTATTTTTTTTAATGCTTGTGTGTGTGGAAAACAGCAAATTTCCTTTGGTATTGCTTCTGGAGTACAGTGCTGTCTTGTAGTTCAGCAGTTATGGCTTGTGACCTTTCTGTAATGTTTTTGACGGCAATCCTGTTCAGTCCTAAGTGTTCTGGGGTTTCTGCTTTCAGAGCTCAATCATGAGATACATTTTGAAATACCTGGTTTTTTTCAGGAGAACAGTAAGGAAGGGAATGCATTAATTTTAGAGCAAAATCTTAATAGGACCGCGTTAATGTATGATTAAGGTAAGCAGAGCAGCAATAGCTGCTAAAGATAGGTCTCTAGTTACTTCTCATCCTATTGCTTTTAAAACTCATCTCAAAATAAATGGCATGGATTTTTTTCCCTTAGCAAATGTTTTGCAATCAAATATCTGTTCATATGTGATTGGAATAACATGGTTGCTGTTAATATTTCAGAAGATCTTTAGGAAATGATCATGTTCACCTTGAAAGATCAAGGTAATTAGAGTATGCAGCATGTTAATCACCAGTGTTAACATTGCCATGAAAGTCAAAGCTTGTGTTCTATATGCTGTCTAAAGGATGGTATCCCAAACAGCACTTCTTGTAACACTACCCAGGCTTCTTAATGTCATATTGTAGTAAAGTCACTGTGGCACAGAAAGTAAGACAATTCTTCAGGCACTAGTTTAGCCCAAATTTTGATGACTGAGATCCCAGTAGTTTTAGATGCACAAGAAGGTTCTGGTGGGTTCACTCATTCCAGATTATTTTGTAAATCCTGTTAAATTATATTGCTTGGGATATGAAACACTGAACAAGACTTGTTCTATAAAAGTGATGGGTGACAATGTGCTGGTTTTCAGTTTGATTTCTACAATAGATATATTTTATCCTAATTGTAAATATGCAGTGTCACCCAAGAAATGAGCACACTTAAATTTTTCACAAGACCTATGAGCAGCATATGCATTTTCGTGTATGAAGTGGTAGTAACCCCCTTTGACTTGTGCCTCTCTGCATCTATGTAACCAGTGATTAGCAAAAGTAAAAAGAAAACTGCTTATTGATGCACACTGCTCCTGAGATGTCTGTAAATGAGACTATTCATCTGCATGCAGGGATTGAAAGTTATTTCCACTGAGCTCAGTCATGTGTCATTTCTGCTGTTAAAAGAAAAAAAAAGAAAAAAAAAGACCTATCTTTACTGATTTTCACTGTGGGGAATACTAGTTTTAAGCATGCATAAAAAGTAAATATGAAATTAATAACTCCTGTTAGCAGATTGGTTTCAGTTTGTTCTGTACTCTGACAACTCAGGTATTAGGCTGACTTTCAATCTGTATTAAGTGCAGGTCTCTCTTTGCTGCGTTTAACTGTAAAGAGGCAAATCATTTAAGTGACACATATCCAGATAACTTGAATTTCGCCTAACCTAATGCAGGTCACTGACTACCACAATAGCCCTTGACTCTTGTATCATACAGGAGGCAATCCAGCTCTGCTTATTTCAAGTGGAAGGGAAAAAATCAGTACCAAAATTTTAAATTACTTGAACTTTTAGTTCTGAAGCATTATTCTGCCATTGTACTATCTAAATACGTCCAAAAAAATTGTAAAGGGAATTAGTCTGTGTATCACAAGAAGTTCCGAGCCAACAATTTTCATAAACCTAGTATGTTGGAACATAGATGGTGAAGTTAGGAATGGTATATTTTGCAAGCTCTGCACTGACAAAGAACAAAAAATCAGTAAAAACTTTGTGATTAATAAAGACACAAGGAGATAATTTTACTTCTTATTTCCAGTGCTATTGAAGACACCAAATCATCTATCTTAAGTTGATACATAGGAGTCAAACATTAAAAATATTTAGTGAATCCTCATTCTCTCTGCTAGATGTACCACAAGACACAAACAGCTATGATGGCAGTTAATTTTGATTTTTAAAACAATCAGTGCCCATTTAAATGGTGAGGTTTGATTGCTTTCAAGACCTTACTCAAGGTGCAGCACTTCCATGTGATACACTGAGGGTTGTGTTTGTTCATCTTAAGTTTTTTCCATACTTTTCACATTTCTTGCCTTGCTTTAGGTAAGTGGCTTTCAGTGTGATGATCTGAGGTCACCTAAATTGACAGAAGTTTCCTCTTAAACAAACATAAAAAACCAGCACCAGGGAAGTTCATATGTAATATGGGAAGTTCATGATTGTTTCTAAGTCTGACTTCTGAGAAATGTGACAACACTAAGTATGGTTCAGAATAAGTATTTGTGATCCATTCATAGATGGAACGAGTCTTCAATGTCAGTTACTGCATCGCTTCTTCCTAATATTCTCCTTCCTTGTGATAAATGTCAACACTCTGGGTGCTTCTTTCCTTTTCCTAGGTGGCTTTCAACTTAGGATTTTGGAATCATCCCGTTCTTAAAGAAGAACTTGAGCCTGATTTTTTGTTTAGTGTTTTTTAGCCCTGCCAACTGCAGTAGGTGGATATTCAAGAGGCATCCTGAAAATCACAAAGGTGGTTGATACTGGATTAGATAGATGATCTGCTAGATCTTTTCCATATTTAAAACTTGTTTTGTGCTAATGCTGTACAAGTGTGTTCGCATTGGCCCCAAAAAATTGCATGTTACAATGTGGGAAATAGTCCTTTGATATGTAATAGTGTGTTATGATTTTGATCTCCAAGAACTCAATATTTCAGAGTTTGTATTTGCTTTTTTTCTCCAAAGGATTTGGTTTCTAAGTTAGGAACTACTCTCTGGGGTTCTTTCTGCCAATTTATTTACTAACCAGGCACAGTCAGACTATTGGTGTTATTTCCATCACTTAAATCAAGGCCCAGACACTTGCTTTGTATCATCACTATATCATTTTTGTTTCACTGCTTGGAACATGGTAACCAGGTCATAATATACAAGGTAGGACAGCCTCTGATCCACTTCACTCTGAGCTTTTTTACCTCTGCAAAATCAATAGAAAAAACGGCAACATCTGCTCTCAGAAAAATAAATGAGCTAGAAAGTGATCCAGCTCTAGTAAATTTTCAGGGTGGAGTAAGCTGAACTGATCAAGTGCTGTGTAGAAGTTTTAGATTTTGAAGTCATGTGGCTGCAATATCACTGTGTTAGAACTTTACACCCAAAATTCTCATATGCAGATTTAGACAACAAGAATATGTGTGAAATATTAATAATACATAGCTTAGCATTTCTAGGTCAGCATTCACATTTATCCTTTGCCACAGCTAAGGTGCTGTAAGTATTGCAGTGATACACCTAATGTTCTGCAGACAGTGAATGTACCTGGAGTTCGGGGCTATGTTGTTCCTTTGCTGGTCCCACACTCTCACCTGGTGATTTTCCTGGTTGGGTTTCAGGCATCTGGCTGATAGAAGCTGTGAAGTCCTGACTTGCAGTGTTTCAGTACCACCAGCTTCATGGTAGTCATCAGAGATCTTCAATTTTCATTGGTTTTTCAACTAGCATTTTTTTTCTCCAGCAACATCAGACAACTGAAAGCAGCAATTTGAAAAAATTGGGTCATTCAGGTTTCTATATATAGCAGCTCTCAGATCCCAAGAAAGCCAGTACAGTCATCTAGTCTGGTTTTAGCCATCAGTGTTTGTAAATTAATACCAACAGAGTTGGTGTTAAGTAGAATTTTAAGTGCCCTTATTTTTTTCCTTCTGCATGGAATTTCCAGCTTTTTTTGTTTGTTTGTTTTTTCCTTCTTACCATTTTTATTTCAATTAAAAATAGTTGTCTGCTTTTCAGCCCCTTTGCATTTTTCTTTATATTCATAATGAGCAGGCCTGCAGCAAAGGGAATTGTGGTTGTCATATTACTGAGAAGCACCTGACCTGAATTAAAATCAGGTTCGTTTAATGTCAGACAGGGGAACTTGTTTCAGTTTTAGGGTTCTGTGCCCACCATTTTTCATAAACTAAACATGAGGATCTCCGTACACTGAAGTGATTGTTTTATTTATTTTTTTTAATGAAACCAATGTTTTACTGACACAATGGGAAAGATGGGGAGGGGATTGAAGAAAGAATCAATGACTGGTAGAGTAGGAAAGACAGAATGTAATTGTATGGCAGATGTTAGAAGAGTTCTATATATTTACTTGTAAGATTATTTGACTTTTTCTATACAGCAAACAGGTAAGACAAGAAATCGTTTTCACAGAGTTTATGAATATAGTTTAATTTGTTTGATTTTGGTCACACACACAGCCTTCAGAAAATAGCGGTCTGTTTCTTGTCCAAAGATGCCACCTGAGTGTTCCCAGATGCCAGACCAGAGAACACACAGCTAAAAGCTGTAGTTTCACTTAGCCGAGAAGCGGTGGAACATGAGAGTTTGAACCATCCTCTCATCCCTCTGGCCTGATAAAAGAGTGAGACCGTAAACTATTCTTTTGTAAATAAGATCGCTGTGTGAAGTAGAAAGGAGTCACTGATCTACTTTATTCACATTCTTGACAGTTTATGCTGCTTGTTGAAAAAATAGTGCTTTCCAGATGCATGGAGCAATACAATTTGCATTCAGCAGGGTAGAATGGGGAGCATAGTTGAGAATCTTGCATTTAGGTTTTCTTTTATTTGTTGTGCACTTCTTAATTCATTTATATATGCATGCTATTTTCACTCACAAGTGATTTCAGTAAAGGAAGGAGAGGTTTGAGAGTAGTAGCATGGTACATGGAGTATGTTTTTCTCAGAGGTGACAAGCTTCCCATATAATGAGTGGCAGGTGCCCTGATCTGTGTCTCAGCCCCGTAGTTGTGCTGTGGGATTTGGGGCAGCTCCCAGCCTTTCATGTGTGGAGAATCATGTCATTAGCAGGTCAGCCAGGGGAGCAGCTTCCTAAACACCTCTTGCCCTGAAAGACTGGCAAGTAATTATTATTAGAAAATCTGAGATCTTTAGTTAAAATGTATTTAATGTCAAAAATACTGCTCCGAAGTTTCAGGTGGCCACCCTTTAAACCCTCTGAACTCTTAACAGTGTGGCACTAAAGGATGCTCAAAGGCTAATGTTGCAAGTTTGCTCTTCTTTCTTTTTTGTTTCTGCTCATTACTGACTCGACCTCTGGAGTTTTTCCAGTGTTATTCCTAGATATTTGCATTTGGTGGAACGTGAGCTTGTAACCTGACCACAGAACTATAGATGTTAAATTTTCAGCTGAAGAAACTTCTGATTTTTAGCACATATTAATACTTGTAGCTTTTGTCTGTCTGTTTAATGAGCTGGTTATGCCAACATACTGTCTTTTGCGAGTATGGAAGGTGAGAGCCTGGTAATCCCAGACCAGTCTGCCATGGCCCTTTTTCTCTTGCATGGAAGTATGATGAGCATTGTGGTGTCTTAAGTGAAGTTCATATGGCAGGCAACCCCCGCATATGACACATTGTCACTAAAAATATGTCTTGGGAGTGCTCATTGGAGTGGCTACCAGCACACAGTAGTTTCTCACACACTGTGCAACTTTCCCTTGAAAGACAGCTGATTTTTCTTTCATTAGTAGTTCACAGAATATGCCTAATAATATAGTTTCCTGTACCTGTTTTACACGATTTGCCTTGTCAAGAAGCAGATCAAGTTTTTAATGACTTAATGAAGTTTCTGATACCTTGTAGCATTATTCTTTCAAACCATATGTAGAAAACTAGAAAATGGTCGCTTCTGTAGTACAGCTTCTGTGCTTGTATCCAGTAGGAGCATTTGTGCATAGTTTATCAGTAATTTTTCTGTTTCAGGCCACTGTCATGAGAAAAATACAGACGTCAGTTATGGCAAGGAGAAATACTTTGATGACCGCTATGAGTCAGTTACAGCAGTGACAGAAGGACACTCTGAGGGAGGTACAGAAGATCCACAAGTCCTTACTCAGAGTTCAGCAAGAGATCCCTCCTTCTTGAGACTGGAAAGTAAGTTCAGCCTTACAAAATCAATGCTGGCAAATTCATTGGTTTCTAGATTTTTCAGAAGAGCTGTCTGTCTTCCTTCAAGAAGCTGTTTTTCCTCTCTGTCCACAAAGTAACAACTCATAAGCTGGTTTCCTTCTGTTCACTGTTCATGTTTGCCAAGTGTAACAGAGATGCGGGGAAGTCTGCTTTCTCTAGTTCTCTCTATTTATAGGGTGCAGTGAGTAGTCAGTCATACTTGGTTTGTGCATGTGGAAAAGTCAGGTCACAGAAAAAAGATTTCTTTTTATACAGTTTGTGAAAGCACCAGGAAAATAATTTTGTATTTTTATGGTATTCCCTCTTAGACACAGTCACTGCAGAAAGCAATGGTTCAGAAGGAGTGGAGGGTTTAGAAAATAATCAGATGTCTGAAGAGATGCTGGCTCTGGTGGATGAGTTTGAAAACTCTTGGCCTCAGGAAGCTTTTGAAGGGGCACTGGAGGTAAAAGGTCGTCGGATGGACTTGCAGGGAATCCGAGTGCTGAAGAAGGGATCTCAGGATGGACTGGCTAGCTCCTGTTTTGGGGACTGTGGTGATGATGATGATGAAGCTGAATGGGTAGGTTTGAATCAGTTTACTTAAGTCTGGTACTGACTTACTGTGGGGGAGGGAAATATGAGGACAGTTCAGGGGGTTTAACACTGGGAGATACAGATGTATGAATGATCCCTGTGGACCTAAAAGATACGGTTGATGGCTTATGTAAAATTAACAAGTAGTTTCAATCAATCACTAACTGACATCCTAAGTGCTGAATATCAGCAGCGAGATCTTAGGTGTTGAATGATACTGGGTGCCTTCAAACTTCTTGCTCACAGTTAAAAAGGAAAAAAGATTCTAAGCAAAAGTTCTGGTTAGCATGAAAACAGAAGAAATACTTGTTGTCATTGTTATGTTACAAGTAAAATACCTAATGAAAAATGCCTTTCAGTTCTCCAGCAGTTAAATTGGTTTTCTCCTATGTAAGTGTTTTGCTTGCATGGCATGATGCAGTGAAAGGGAGCAGGCTTAGGCAATGGATTGACATGGGGAGGGAAGGAGAGAGACAAAAATCTCACCTGTAACATCTTTAGTGTATTGGAGGTGATGACATACATGGTGTTTCTTACTGTTATCCTTGCTAAGGCAGTTCTTTTGGTAGATCACTTTTCAGGTCAAACGTTTAAAGAAACCAAAAGCTGAAAGCTTGGAACTCCAGGAGCCAACTGGGAGAAATGTGGAAGAAGGGACTAATGGAGAAAATGAAAACTTTTACCAAACTGCCCTAGAGATCAGTGGACCAAAGATACCTTCCCCTGGGCCAATAGGTAACCTGCTGCTTCTAGAGAAAGTGAAAAATTTGCAGCTTTTTTATTACTATGGTTTGTTTCCTTTGCAGCCTTTATATTAACACTGGCTTATTACTAAAAATAAGCATCGCCAAGACTACATAGTGAAATGTGCCTTCTAGATGATTACATGATAAAATAAGAAATCCCCTCCCTCTGCACCGTCTTGATGAAGTGCAGCATAACTTTATCTATTGAATGAAAACTTTCTAGTTAATTCCCAGAACTTCTGTGGATGAGGTGGTAAGAGTGGAGAGTGAAAGAGGTAGATACTGTGAACAGAAGTAGTAAAAGAGAGAAGGTGGTTTAATGACCTCCTTTGACAAAACTGAATGAGCAGAGAGGTTAGTTTATCAGAATGCAGAGTAAAAGCTTGGACTGATTGTTTACTGACTAAACATAAGACATACAACTCAAAGACAACACAGAAAACCTGGTCTCGTAAAAATGAAATAATTAAAAATAAGTGTTACGCTATAATTGTTTGGTGGTGTTATAAAAGAAAACTTAGATACTGTCTTCCAGAAAACTGGAGCTATTGAAAAGTAGAGTTTTGCACCAACACAGATGAGATTGGATAAAGAGGTGGAGTTTTTGCTTGTTAAGTAACAGGAGCTGGAGAGTAGTCTATTAATATGCTAAAGAATAAACCCAAGTCATTGGCCCCCTTTTTTTTTTTTTGGCCTTACTTTTCAGTGGAGCTAAAATGTTAATGTTGTAAGACTGGCATGTAAGGAAAGATATGTTCTACAATGCATCTTGGTCCTTGATGATTTGATGACCTGGAAAGTGATTTCACATTTTGAAGACTTTTACATGAAAACTTCAACAAGCTCTTTTTTTAGCAACTGACAAATGTAGGTTATTGAATTAAATATTTGAAGGGGTGGAAAGATTATGTAAAAATAGACTATAATTTGTGAGCACACACCTGTCCTGTCCTTAATGTTTATCTTCTTTCCTTCTGAACTACTTTTGTGGATTTATCACATAGCATCTCTATTGTAAAGTATCTTCCTGATATTCCTGTGAGGATTTGCTGACATCCTCTTTGCAAGAACTAAATCATCGAAATTTAAGTAATGTATTGAAGGTCACTTAGGGAGTCCTTGGTAGAACAGGGGAAGGATGATATCTGTCCTGTGTTTGACTACCTCCCAGACTACTGGCCTGTCTCTGCAGCATTTCCATGCCGCTTGCTGTCTTTTTCTGTTCATGCCAGTAAGAACTCACAATCAAATAGTTCACAGTGGTGGGGATGAGAACTGACCGTTTTCTCTCTGAAGTTTCCTAGTGTATCTCAAAATTAATTTTCCTTTTATCACAGTACTTTACAAAACACATGGTATTACAGATATCTTCATTATTTTGCAAAATTATGGTGAAGTGGTTTACTATAACTTGGATGAGAAATAGGATTTGCATCCAAATGGGCAAAATTTCAGGTAACTAGAAATAAGTACTGAAATGCTGTTTACCTGGCTGGTGCAGTAGACTGCCACGGCATTAAACTTGGCTTCCTGCTGTGCAAATCTGCTGCTACAGTGAATTTTGGTTTTATGTTCCAAATAGTTTGGATGTTTCTTATTGAGAGGAAAATGTTTCCAAACATTTAACACAGGCTGAATTCCTAGAACTTGGTACAGTATCCACCAAACGTAAGGGAATGTAAGATTTCAATAGGCTTTGGTTCAAATATGAAGATGAGGTTCTTGTTTCTCCTGGTGATCTATTTGTTAACATAAAGCAAGTTATTTAACCTTTCCCTGCCTTGCTTAACTTCTCTGAAAAAGTGGAAGGGCTAAGGTGTAGTTGTTTGATAGTTTCAGAAATACTGCTATGTTGCATGTAAAAATGCAGTAAAAGCCAGTGACTCTCTTAAACAATACTCATTGGACAGAAAGGGCAGTATCTTTCACCTGGGACTGTCAAAAGATAGACCTATCAACTTTTATTCATTTTTACTGAAGCTGTAGAACATAAATGATGACTCAGTTATGAACTTTGTGTAAGCACATTTAAGTAGACATGTTACTTGTAAACAAGAGTGGCAGTTGTTTTTAATCTGTAGTTTTGGAAAAAGTGTAATGAAACAGGTTTTGAAACTCCATCTCCTAATCTGTCTTACATACAGTCCGGTTCTGTCTTTGCATCCTGTAATTCCAGTCTTAGGTTCAGGAATATTCTTAAAGAAATCTGACTGCAGGATGGTGACTTCTATAACACAGGGAATGTATCCACTGGTATAAAGTATTTTACAAATCATTGTACTGGAGTGGAATGTTTTTCTGCTTCCAGAAATTTTTTTCTGTTTTTGTTTTACTTTCTCAAGGAAAAAGGCGGGACTATCGTAGCCTTGGCTGGCCAAGTCCTGATGAATGCCTGAAACTCCGTAGGCTAGAGCTTACAACTGTAGCCAGCACATGGCTTGCTGTTTCTGCTAAAAACATTGAGTAAGTATCTTATGAACCTTAAATAAGTTACTTACACAAAGCAAGACAGTTACATTGTCTTCATTGTGCATAATCTGAAGATTTGTTAGTAAGAAAGAACTGTCAGGATTTCAAGGAAGTTTGGAAACATTAAGTGGTATTTCATCAATAGACTTGCAAAGAAATGTGCAAGTGCAGATGGAAGATCCAGTTTCTTTTGCTTCCTGAGCTACTCAAATGAGATTCTGCCAGGTTCTGGGCAGTTTACTTTCACTAGAGAACTTTGTAATGACTACTCTGTTTTCTTCTCTTAACTCGTTCAACTTCTTTTATTACATTTGTAGCATTACAGAACACATCGATTTTGCCACACAGCTGCAAGAACCAGCCATGGAGCCCCTTTGTAACCCAAACCTACCAGCCAGTATGCATACTTTGGACCACTTGCAAGGTGTTTCTAGTCGGGCCAGCTTGCATTACACTGGAGAAAGTCAACTGAAAGAGGTATGCCAGAGTTTGAAGGCTGTCACAAAAAAATGGCCATACCATAGTAGATTCAAAGTGCATTTAGTTCTGTGCCCTGTCTCGAGGGGTGACTTTCAGTGAATGAATGCCTGGATAAAACTGTAAGAACAATGCTGCCTGAAATGTTACCAGAATATTTTCCCAGCTGTTTACAGTCTGGCCTGAGGGAAATCCTAAAACACCGTTAGTGTCTCTATATTTATAGCTCTTGATGGATGAATCAGCCAAAGAAAAGTCCAACTCACCATACTCAGAACTTCTAGCATTCTTAATACTCAGTGCCATGGAGTTACAACACAGTGTGATGATACAGATAGTATAACTCAAAATAGGTGTTTAGGTAGAAGCAGGTTACAGCATTTGTAAGAAGCTGGGTAAAAATGCAGCCAACAAGCAAGGGACATCTCTTACCAGGTACCAGCATGTAAGCACTTGTACTTCCTCTTCCACAGGTGCTACAGAATCTTGGCAAAGACCAGTACTCACCACAGTCACTAGAACAAGTTGGTACTCGAATAGCCAAAGCTTTGGAAAAGGTATGTGTAAATGATAAAAATGAGAAGTCTGAGCTTACTGCTCATGACTGACAAAGTGGTCAATCCAGTCTCAAATCATTTGTCTGAAATCCCAGTCAAGGAATGTATTAGTACTTGGACTAGGGATTTGTGTCTATTTAGCATCTGTAATGCCCTCACAGGCATTATGTTGAGGTATATCCTTTGCTTACACCATCAAATGTGTTCCACATCTCTCTACTGAAATTTAAGCTTGTCGAATTTCCCAGTGTTTCCTGCCCTGTAGTGAGCAGCATTGCTGATTACTGATATATTAAACTATGTCAACAGTTCTTGGCCCTCTTCTTTCTTTTTATGCTACATTGACTTGGAGCTTATGGAAAGTTGAGTTAAGCCATGTGTCACCTCTCCAGTGATGCTCCTGGCATGCAGCAGTCAGATAGCTGATAGGCAGGAGCTTTCTGCTGTTTCAGCCTGCTTCTTTTACCTCATGCAGTGTTGGGCTGAAGTGTCAGATGTGTTCAGGCAGAGGTGTGGTACCATGTGCAAGGCTGCACTTCCTGTTCTCCCTAGAGAAACCCAAGCTTCTTGGCTAAAGTCTGCTAAGGACCTCAGTCAAAACAGTTTGGTACCCCTAGCCTATTCTACCAAATGCCATCTGAGGACCAACCTTACGATGCTATGAAACTAAAGCCAATATAGCTTTGTCCATTCCCAGAAAGTAAGGATGTTATCCTCATGTTAAAAGACTTAGTATACATCTAAAGGGAAAAGAAACTAGCTTTTTCTTGTACATGATGGTTTCCCCTGCAGACAGCAAGCTTTATCCAGATAAGCTGAAAATTTAGTGCAGAGACTAGAAACAGAATTCTCAGTGTTGACTGTGTTGGAAATAAAATGCAGGTCTTCTGTCTACCAGTCTCATTCAGTATTCATAAGAGCTAATCAAACAAATCAAAATGGCTACTTATCTAATTGCATATGTGAGCATAAACATTAATTTACTGTATCTGAGTCCACAGAATTCAAGCACGTAGTATTTTCCTTTGTAACATGGAACATGGGAGTCAGCCAGCTAGAGGGACCAAATGTTATCAGTTGGGCTTTGTTAGGCTTCTGGTCTGAGCTGCATCCCAGGGCATCCTTTCTCTTTCCAGTGACTGCAGGGAACCTACAGGTCTAATCAGCTAATTTAACAAAGTTTTTCTCTTCATGTTGGTACACACCTAGATGCTCAGCATCAGACAGCTGGTTAGAAGCTGTTGTGGCTGCTGAAACTGTTGTTGCTGTTGAAAGCTATTTAACTGCTGTTTCTTTCCTAAGAAAATCACCCTGCATTTAGAACTTGTGTTTCATTTGGTAGTCTCATTTACCTGGCTATTGCATATATGTTGTCAGATGAGAAACTTTTTGCTGCTTTGGAATAGTTTAATGCTATTTTTAAGTGTAACATCCTCTACCTCAGTTTATCACATAAATCATAAGAGTGAAATATAGGAAGACTATTTATGGCAGGTGTTTACATGACAGTTTTTTCTTTTTTTCTTTTGCCAGAATCAGACTTCATGGGTCCTCTCTAGCATGGCAGCTCTTTACTGGAGGGTGAAGGGCCAAGGAAAAAAGGCAATTGATTGTTTACGGCAAGCATTGCACTATGCACCCCATCACATGAAGGTGTGTACGTGTGTGCCTGCTACTCAGATGAAATAACGCTTTGCTTGTCACAACAGAGCTTTCACAGTCTATTGTTAAGACCAACATTGTATATATCAAGAGTCTATATCATATTAGATATTAGCTTGTTGAGGTGAAACCTCAGGACTCTTACCACCTGTTTAGTATGGACTGTCTCTTTTTTAAAAAAAGGCAAACAAGAAACAAAAGGTTCAGTGATATTTCCAGTAGTTTGATGGGTTTGACACTTCTCTGGGCATTCTGGGCTTGAACTTCCTACTGCTACACAAGACTGTGAGTCTTCATCAGCCTTTGGACAAGTTTTCTAACCTAAAATGTGCGAATATATTTTCTGGGTATGCTTTTAAAGGAGGGTATATCTTCTAGTTGTGCTTTTAAAGAGGATAGGAGGTGATACCTAAAGGAATTACTTAAATGCTTAAATCTTAAGTGTTTGAGCTGTGAATCTGAGCTGGACACTAGTGCTTGACTTTGTGCAGCAGTTCTGCACTTCACTCAAAAAAAAGCAGTACTTTGGTATCATCTGTTTAATGTTTCAGTTGGCTGAAGTGCTTTGTACCCTTCACCTTGGCCGTGTGCTGTGCTGAGCATTGTAGCGCCTATTCCTACACACAAGGCTCCCCCTTGCAAACCGATAAATGCTCCTTACTCAACAATGTAAATTTTCCTTTGGGACCTGAGCAATAAATTGTGCAGCATTGAAAAATGTATACTTCTTTTTGAATCTTGGTCTTCAACCCTTCTCTGAAAATTGGGAGACAAAATAATGTACGCTTTCAGGGTATTATTAGGAGGATTTAGCCATTAACAGTAAAAATGCCTCAACTCAGAAATGCAGATCCCAACTGCACATCCTGTGTATGTCTCCTATAAGTCTGTTTCTTTGTGTTGTCCTAAAACAAGGTTGGAACCAAGATCTAACACATCAAGCTTTTGCTTATTTTTCTGTCTTTATTTGTAATGGGGAATGGTTCCTCAGAAATAGAACCTTAGCTGTGTGATTTGTAAGGGTCAGAGTACGGATTGGAAACTACAGTTTGGCAAGGTTATGGTGGAATAGTGCTGTTTCCTAGAAATATGATAGAAAGTTGCTTGAGACTGGATGACTCTCTGAATTTGTGCCTTGTTTTTGTCCTCCATACTGAAGTGGCCTCCAGATAAAACTGGATCTTGTTTGTAAAGATACAACTGCAGCTTGTACTTAGAGTTAGCACTGAATTAAAAGCTATTTAGTGTTTCGTTTTATCCTCCTCTTTGGTTTTATGCACTCTGGCTACTTTCTCTTGACTTTTCTCATGTAAATTAGAGGTTAATAATTTTCCTGTGAACTTCTTTTGTGATCTTGACTTCCATAATATCTGCTTTGCAAGCATGAATGACTTATCCACCAAAGGTACTCCTTGACACCTGGAGGTCAAGGAGGCAGGGATCACATCCAGAATGTTTTATTGTCATGTTGAGGCCACTTAGGACTTTGTACTAAGCAGTATTTTGTCCTTTGAAGATGTGAAGCCCAGCTCCCAGAGAGTCTGCTATGGCTGCCAAGGCTCAACAGTTTTGTCAGTCAGACAAGGTCACAGTCTGGAAATCCAAGAAATAAAACATGTACCATCAGTGACTAGCTGAGAAAATTTTATTTATAGCTGTTATTCAGCATTAGAATAAGAATTCTGTGGCAGAGGCAGGACAAAAAATAGTGCATTTGTTGCACTGCTGGTTAGACCAATTTCCTGCTTTTGTTGTTCATATTGCTTCTCCTTTGATGTAAGAGCTGAAGGGGGGTGTTCAAACAAAACAGCTTCTCTTGTCTCTGGCAAGTGCATCTCATTTTTGGAGAGAAAACTAGTGTAAGAGCTTCTAAAGATTAAATGCACATACTAGGACCCTTAAGTGAGCTCATTTTTTTAGTTGTTTTTCTGTCCAACAGCAGTGTTTGTCACTATCGTGAGTAGATGTGGATGTGAGAGCTTTTTTGCTTATAACTCAGGCCCAAGTGCCCTTTTATAGTAAAAAAGCTCTGGCTCGTTATTTTCAATGTCACCAGAGAGGGAAGTGAGTAGGAACCAAGTGAGACTGGCTAGGTGGTGGAGTCTTCCGATAATTTCAGTGGAGAGAACATCACTGTTTGTTGCTTGCTCTTCTCTTACAGGATGTACCACTAATAAGCCTAGCAAACATCTTCCACAATGCAAAACTCTGGAATGATGCCATCATTGTGGCCACCATGGCAGTGGAAATAGCACCACACTTCGTGGTTAATCATTTCACACTGGCAAATGTCTATGTAGCAATGGTAAGTGTGCTGTCGCCTAGTTATGTCTGTCTTTGGTACAATATTTACATGTATATATCTCACAAATATTTCTGAAGAGCAACATTCAAGAAATTGGGGTAGGATCATCAAGAAGGAGTATCTTCTGTGACAGCCAAAAACTTCTATTACTCATTTTATTCCTATTACTCATTTAGTACTTCAAGGCCAACATTTTTATAACTGGTTTAAGAATGCTGTATGCAAAGTTTTGTTAAGACAGTAGTGAACAATAGGTAATTTGTGTTGGGTACTCATCTACACACAGGGCATTTTTACAATACCGCAAAATGAATGACAAACTGGGTCTCCATCCTGAAGAGCTAAGCTTAGAATAATAAGTAAAACCCAATTCACAGTTGTAGGGAAGAAACACAAGGGAAGTTCAGTTTCAGTGTCTGGATTATCAATGCCCAATATAACTTACAGATTGAACTCAAATTTCTTCATACTGTCTATATATTTTATTAAAATACAGTTTTTAAAAAAATCAAACTTTACAACTCACCTTGATCTAATATGGCTAGAAATTAGTATTATCTCTTCTGTACAACTGAAGTTACTGAGAAAAGAAATTAATAGAACAAAAACAGTGTTGAAAGTGACTGAAAACCACAGAATGTTTTGGGTCTTTTCACCTCATTTTTCTTCCAATACACTGTCAGATGTTGGCATGCATTCCTAGTTAATAAAAAAACAGGGTGGCATAGGTAATGAGGTTTCAGCTATATCAAAATAGATGCTATTTCCACGTGAATGCTTCTAAGTACCAATCTGAGTCCAGTTTATCAGTTGAAATTGTCTAGCTATTGTATGCTCTTTAAGTTTTGAGGGGGTTTTGAGTTTTTATTCTCTACATTGAATAATATCTTAAAAATAATTTCAGGTTGTTTCTAAAAATACTAGCTTTTCAGAAAAGTTGATGGTTTTGCATTGACCATGATTTTAAAGATTTTATCTATATAAATTCTGACTGAAATCTCTTTTTAAAAGGTACTTTCACAGCAAGAATGCTAAGATGTACTGTTAAAAGGAAAAAGCAAGAAGGAAAAAAAAATCCTAAACCACAAGGATTGGTTCAATTACTTTTATGGCATATCACCCTACACAACTACTTAGGATGGGAAAGGCACAGAAAATGTGTTTACTGTTTTTAGAATCTGACTCTTTGCACTCTTATTTCTTTCATTACAGGAAGAGTTTGAAAAGGCAATGAAATGGTATGAGTCAACACTAAAACTTCAGCCGGAGTTTGCCCCAGCAAAGAATCGAATCCGTACCATTCAGTGTCATTTACTTACGAAAAAAGAGCGACGGTCTCCTTAGAGATCAGCATCTTCCTCTTTTTTAAAAATGTTATTATTCTCTGTTCTGCTTTTAAGTGTGCTAAGATAAATTGAGGAATCAAAATTTTTAACAAGACTTTAAAAAAGAGATGGGATTTGGATCAAGGGTTCTTTTATTTTTTTTTTTTCTCAAATATAGGAGCATCTTTGGAAAATATATTTCACAGACCGTAATTTTAAAACATACGTGTAAATATTAAACCAAGAAACTTCCATGAGTCCATGACCACCTGTACCAGGACCCAGGCACTGTTAGTTTTTCCTTAATGCTCAGATTGGCATCAGCATCCAAAATAACTTACTTGCTTCATGTCTTACAATCTAAGCCACTGGAAATGCAAAGCACATACCTGTACCAAATAGTAAGAAGAGATAATCAGCAATTCATCCATGTGAAACTCATGCTTTGTCCAGTCTTGTTCACTCCATACCACTTTACCTGCTTTTTTGGAAGGAGAAGAAGAGACTTTTAAATGTTTATAAAAAACCATGAGAAACATCAAGCATTTTTGGAATTGTTTGTTTCTTTCGGGGGATGAGGAGGAGGAAACAGTGGGACCCTAAAGTCAAAGTAGTTTTTAATCTTGCAGAAAAGAAAAATTGGTAAAAATCCCAATAAGATGTTTTGTATTTGTCTATATATTCATAGCCCTCTGCCTCCCTGAGTGGTTGATTTACTAATTCTTTGTTCACTGTATTTCTAGCCGTTTTGGAATAAGGTGCAAGTTTATGCTCACTCTGAGCCATACTTTCAGCTGCCGAGGAGGAGGGAGACTGTGTCAAGGTATCAACAGCAAATAAGTCAGGTGGAAGATTTCCAAATCAGTTCTGTCTTTGGTTGGTGGAGAACATGATTCTCCAGACATCATCGATGAATCAAAAAGGGCACATATTTGAAATAAAATAAATTGTTTATGAACAACTTGCAGTTTCTCCTCTAATGTGTGTGTCATGCATCATTTGCAAGAGTCTGGGCTGGTTTAGAGTTGCTACAGCCATTCCTTGGGAGGAGACGCAGCAGGGAGGCAAGAAAACCTTTAACACTCCTGATTAGACGATTTCATGGGCACCCTTGGAAAGTTCCCTGCACCTGTGTCTGGCTCTGGCAGGGCAAAATAAGGGAAAGTTAACTTAATCAGCTGCCGCATAACCTAGCCTCAAGCTTTTACTGTTAAATGTGCTTCTTAGTGATTCTTTTTTAAAGAACTAACAATGCTTGTGAACTTACTCTTTCCGCCTCCCCCAGTATTTTTCTTCTCTCATTAATGCAAATTAAGAGCAAGTATGGCAGTGGTGGGAACTTACGACACCAACGTAATTTTTTTATAATGCTGTAACTTAATACTTCATAAAAGGATTCCTGAATATTTTTATATGACTGAAGATCAGCAGTTCTAATGCAAATTTTACCTCTGTTTTATTGCAAGTAGTTTTCATTTATCTAGAAAGCCTGACAGAGGTATGAGCAAGTGCTACTGTTGGGTAGATTTTTATTAAAAATGGGTGAGTGTGTTAAATTTTTGTCAACAGAGTCAACAGCATGTCAAATTTTACTCTCTTCCCAAGGCTACTGGAAGGCTCAGTGTTGGCTGGAGATAGGCATCACTGTCTCTATATATCAGTTCCAGGAGGAAAAGATCACCACTAGGATTGTGGACTGGAATAATGAATTAGAGATTTCTCACATAATGCTGTGAGAAGGTAAAACAGGCAGGTGCAAGTAAATGGAAAGAATTTCCATTTCAGCTAGAATAAAAGAGCAAAGGCTTTTCCTTGAACTAAAGTGATGTGCAGAGAGGCTGCTTTTACTGTTTTATTAACTGGTCTGCTTTACTTCCATAGTGGCTGGTAAATACTTGGGAGTCACTTAAATATATTTGGTAAGTATTTCATGTGCTAATTTTAAAAGGTAGTATGCAAAAACTTCCCTTGGTACAGAGGATGTACCTTACAGTTTGGTTTCCTAATGTATCACGTGGTCAAATCAAGTGTTTGTTATGTGCTGAACTCTTTACTGCAGCTGTCTCACTGATGATGGGGGATGATGCCAGCATTTAAGTGAAGAGTAAGGCTGGTACTTAAGAACCCCAAGGCAGCAATATGTGGAGCACAGGTGGTCATCCATGGCTTTGACAAAAGATGGAATTAAAATAGACCTTTTCTGGATCACCAAGGATTATGCTCATAGGTTCATAGGCGGGCACTTAAAATTGGCCGTTAATACTCATGTATTACATCTTGCTTACTCCAGTGTTTATTTCTTTTTTTTTACTAAGAAATGCAGCAAGTTGTACTGTATACAGACATCATATAAAACGTAGGAAGACTAAGTTTTGTCTGTGTGAGCATACTATAAATTGCTATCAAGGAGATAGCGGGATATTGCATTCCCAAAGAATATGCATCTTATAAATGGTTCTTGAAAAATGCAGTTGTCTGACTTGAGGTATTTTTTTCTGAATCTTGGTTAAGTACTTTAATGTGTACTGCCTTAGTCCCAAAAGATTTGTATGTACAGGTGTTCCATTGCTACCTGTCTACTGTTTGCTCTTTCTGCTGTACAATCAATTTTAAAACACCCTATGCTTCCCTCTTAACTGTATTCCCTGAGATTTTAGGTAATCCCTAGATGTGTACAGCATAAGCACTACATCAAACTGAAGGGGGGAAACCAAAAGATCTACTTGAGAGCATAAGCTTGACCTAATGTTTGTAAGGATTTCACCCATTGGGGAATGCTGACTTCCACCCTTGGAGAAGGCTAATGGAACACTCTCCATGCCTTCAGCCCTCCAATATAAATGCCAAGAGTGGTGGGTTTGAGTGATTTCACTGTATTCAAATGTTAGTCAATTAGAACTAATTATGCTGATCTTACAAACAGCAAACAAGTTGGGCAGCGTGCTGAAATGGATGGCAGCGAGTTTTATGGAGCAAAGGTGTGATTCTCTGTGGGATGAGCTGGATATTTAAGGACTACGTTCATCTCCTTCCATTTAAGCTATTTTAAAATAAGCTAAGATAGTTGTCTAGGCTCTGTCTTCGATAAATGGAAAAGATTATTATCTTGAGAGGGTGATCTGTTGTAGAGCGTGACAAATTGCCTGTTCGAACTGCCTGTTCCTTTCCATTGACTGTTGAGATACCTTTGACAAACTGAACTTTGATATGACTTCTAATAATGAGGCTTGGTAACTCATTTCACATTGACTGGCTCTGCTAAACATATCACTGAAGTATTCTAATTGAGGCATGACGTAACTATAGGTAAATGGCAAAATCCTTTCTCCTCTCCACCCCTCCCAAAAAAGGGATTTTTCTCAGTTGTTTTCAGAGCA
This sequence comes from Scytalopus superciliaris, assembly GCA_013400415.1. NCBI lineage: Eukaryota > Metazoa > Chordata > Aves > Passeriformes > Rhinocryptidae > Scytalopus > Scytalopus superciliaris. The sequence continues at coordinate 993,814 of VXBX01001048.1, forward strand.
TACACAGAAATTAGGTACAGATGTCGGAAAAAGTCTCCATTTGTTCACAGATAAAATCCTCAGCATCCTCACAGATAGCCTCTAAAGGTCCTGACATCCAGAGGCTTTTGAGGGCAGATGCTACAGGAAAAGAATCAGACATTTCTGTCTATGGAGTGGTTGGGTTTGATTTACTTTTGACGTCATAGTTGTACTGGTCAGGATTGCACTGATGCCACACCAAAAAAAGAAAGCCCAAAACACTCTGTTGACACCCAAGGTTTGCCAAAGGATCACATTCAAGCAAGACATTTTACAATGCAATGGAAACAGATCACCTCTGGACACCTTGGATCACCTATGATGGTAAATTTTCGTAACAGATGGAAAATGGTAATCAGAAGAGGTTTCTGATGCAGCTTAAAACCTTCTTTTCCTACTCTGTAACCCTCCCTCCTTCCCTCTTACAGGAAAAAATTGTAAGCAAGCAACAAACCCCTAACCTCTCACTAAGAATTGTATGACATAGCCAAATATGCTAATTAGATCTGTTGCAGTGTTGTGATGCTTTTCCTTCCTGCAATTTACAGTATCTGCCATGAACTTTTCTGGCTAGCAATTTAGGATCTCCTGGGTTTAGACCTGCTTCATGAATAGTGACGTTCCTACCCTTGTTGCTGTCCTCTTGTATGACTTCAGGCAAGGCGTTTCCCCTCCTTGCTGTACCTCTCTTCCTCCCACACGTTGTCTGATGTCTTTTTAGAACATACGGGGGGTTTTGGAGCTGGAATTACTGCTGTGTATGAATTTGTATGAGAAACAGTTGCAATACCAGAGAATACAAATAGCAACACAAAAACAACAGTGTGGAAATCTATGAAGTGAGGAATAGGAAGAGTTTAATAGTCTACGAATCAGCACTGCAAGAGTGAAAATGCTTTAGAACTTGCCTTAGCATTCAGAAAACACAAGCTCCTCCTCTTCTCCAGAGCTCCTGCATGTTCTGTGACAGGTTCGGGGGGTCGTCCCATCTTAAGCATCACTTGAATGTGTCCTACTGGAGTGCTGCAGGTTGCCTTGATTTCTTAGAGGACCAACTGGCCATGTTTGGGTCAGTGAGGTTCTCTTAAAAGAAATGTCTCACATAAGTAAGCTTTGTCACTTGTGGGATTAGTTTTGTTGGGGCATTTTTTCTCTTAATTTGCTGAATGCACTGAAGTGTGCCAGTACTGATTCAAAGATATTTGAGTCTGTGAACACTGAGGCCTATGAAGTTTTCCTATTTTGGTGGTCTTGTTGAGGTCTGATCATTGGTCATCTGTGAGAGCCAACAGCAAGTTCTCCTGCAAGTGACTGCCAGAAAAGGACAGGTAGTGAACTTGAAGGCAGTTTGGTTTTACTACTATTTTTAGGGATTCTGCATAAGAGTGATGCAACCTAGGTTTCATACATAGAACATTAAGAAAGTGACAGTCTGAATGAAGACAGGGGGTTCTTGTACTTCAGGCTTTTTTCATTTTTAAATATTGAGAAGCTCAGGATTGGTTAGGAACAGTGTTTTGATATGGCTGACTGCTTAAAAAGGCAGCCCTTTGAACCTTTGCAAGTAGATGGGTTTTTTTAACCTTTTAAACCTAATGATCTACTTCTGGGTTCCAGAGCAAAAATAACAGTATCTGAGTTCAGTAGTCCCAGAGGAAAGCAATGACAGTGCCTCAGTAGGAACATTTTTGAATACTTACGAGCATGAGTTAGCTTTCTAGTGTTTATAATCTAGGGGGGATTGTCTTAAAACAAGTATTTTGATTTCAGGTTTTTTTCTTTAATCTGGTTTCAGGCTGCTCCTTCTATTTTCAGTCCTTCAGAACTGGGTTATTAGTAGTCTAACAGAGTATTACTATTTGTGTTTATTTGTGCCCACAGCATGCCAGGTATTTCACAGAAGAGCTAGTCTCTGCTCTGAAGAGTAGACAGCTGCAGACACTGGCCCACAGAATTTCAGTAGTCACTGGTGCCTTAGCCAGGGATCAGACAGTTGTTGAGTTAAACTTTCGGGCCACAGTCCTTCCATGGCAATACTGCTGTTGGTTTTAAAATCCAAGGAATCCACATTTTTCTTACAACACTACTCTGCCAAATCAAATGGTCATCTAGTACAATTTAATGGAAAACTTTCAACTTGAATTTTTGCCTGTTCTGCTTTTTTATCTAAATCCAGTCTTGTCCTCTGTTTCTCTATTTCTACTGTTGGTATGTGGAAGTTGGTTTGTTTTTTGTTTTTTTTTCCCAGAGTTGCAGCTGTTACAGATTACAGTATGATAGCATGAGTTACCACTATGTCTTATGAGTGCCTTTTGGTGTACCCTGTCTTGTGATCCATTTGCTGAGGAGCAAATAAGTAATATATAAACATCATTAAGAGACACTAACTTGTGGGCAGATGCAATCCAAAGTGGATGGAGGAAGCCATGATCTCCAGGAAAAAGGAAACCAGGCTTCAGTGGTGAGACTCTTGAAGGAGGAAGAGAAGGCTCCAGGGAGAAGCAAGGAAGCCAAAGTTCCTGCTTTTGTAGCATCAGAGACTGTTTCTGATTACAGGATCAGACCAGGTAAAAGGATGAAGTGGTAGCCTGAGTGGATAGTTTCTTCTGGTTGTCTTGGGGACATGAGCATAGAAGAAGGTCATCTGAGAAGCCACAAGTCAATGCCGCAAAACCACTGCAGACAGTGGGCCACCTGCCATCGACATGTAGTGCTCTGCATGTTCATTATGGCCCTGTAGTGTCTGGAGGATGAGAGCTCCTCAGCATCCCTGGCCAGCGCAGGAGTGCTGAGGGAGGTCCTGAAGCCCGGGGAAATGTGCCTGAGAGCCCCCTGCTCTGCCCTACCACACTCCTGGGTGTGCTGACATCCTTCCCTTTGAACATGGTAATGTACCACTGTAATAACAACTTTGTTAGTCCATTGTCTGAATTGCAGACATTTTAGTATCCATGGTCACCTATGGCTGAGAAATCCAGAGTTCAGTTTCCAGTGAAGAAACATCTTCATTTTGAACCTGCTACTTCTTGTAGTATAAAAGATGACGAACAATTTTTCTCCCTCACCTTTTCTGTGACATGCTTATCTAAGACATGCCTTCTTGACTAACCTGAGGCCTGACCAGACTTGGTTTGCCTTTTCGCCTACTGACTTGTTTGGGAGGGTAGAAGACTTATAAACAATTATATATTTTTTGTAAGGAGACTACAGCATCTTTAATCTGCTTTTTTCTGCCTTCTCCACATATATTGCAGTTACTGCTGGAAAGGAAAGATCAGGATGTCATTCAGGTAACAGATGTTAACACCAGGGCGGCCAATCTACACTTCACACATGAGATGCATCTTCTGGCCAATCACTCTTGCCCTCTGTCTCGAGGACCTGCAGATAGTGAGTTCTGTGTCTTGTGTGGCACAGGAATATGCTGCCTGTGGGGTCATCTGAGGGAGGATTTTCTGTGCAAGTGGGTGGCATGATGGTATGTGTATGTCCCCAAGCACGGGTGTATGCACACATTTGCACGACAAAAAGTGCATTATGTGCCCTACCTCATTCCCTGAGCCAATTCTATTAACTATTAGACTGCCATAATGAAAACTGTGTCTAAAATCTTTTCAATTTGTGCATTATCTGTTGTTTACATTAGTGCTTTACAGTCTTTTTCAGTGATCTGAGAGAGGTGAATTGAATGATCTTGCAAACCCTACTTAATTCCTGACTGTCATCATAGGGCAATTTTAATTATTTGGAGCAGCTTAGTCAGCACATCAGGTTGCAAGAGCTCTACAAAGGTTTTTATCCTAGTCACTGTAGGTTTACATGGGCCTTCCTTTAAATTTCTATGCACCTGTGTACAATAGCCAAACTTAGCAGGAACATCACTAAAAGCTCTTAAAAAATTGAGTGGCTGCAACCTGAGTGATAGCATTTCCTCAGGAGCAGATCAGATCAGTCCAGCACTTCTGCTGATCAAAGAGCTGTGTCCCTTTTCATAAACAGGGTATTGTGTGCCTTAAGAAGCCAAGAGTCTTTCTTATGAACCACTTTCTCCTAAAATGTTTCAAAGACATTTTGACCAGAAGAACAAACAATCTGGTACATTTTAATGTAGGCAAGGCTCACTTTCTTCAGTTGGAGGACTTGCAAGACAAAAAAATTGGGCGGGGGGGGAGGGGGTGAAAAACCTGGTTGGGAGTTCCCTTAGAAACTATTCAGAAGAGAAGCCAAAACAAACCCCTTCTATCTGCCTGTAGTTTCAACCTTCCTCAGTGTGAGACAGAACAATAGAGCCTGCCCATTCCATTACCTATCTGAATCCAGGCACAGGGCTTTTATTTTCTTTCCATCTTTTTATTTATTGACATAGTCCTGAGTTGTTTTGGTTGGGTTTTTTTAACTTTTTGACTGACCATGTGGCAGTTGTAGTTCTTTCAGTCTGGATAGCATGTTCTAGCATATCAGGTTACTGTGATTTGCAATACACAACCCTTCAAGTCAGTGAAGAAGTAGAACAAGACTTTCTAAAATTGTCAGTGTGGCTTTAGGAAGTTTGAGAGGGAAATGAGAAGTGCAGATGAATTCACAATACTAGTTTAAAAGTTGGTATTTTTAGAATGAACAACAAGGTCACTGCAGGTAAAATGGAAATTAAGTCATCATGGTGATCTTTCACTTCAAAGTGTCACCAGCAGCCCTTGATTACACTCTCAGAGCCTTGCTTGCACACTGCTTACAACATCTCCAGCAAAATGGATCCTGGCTGGCACAGCTTGGTTTGTGGGAGACAGCCAAAGAGCTTTACTTTTTTATTTTTTTTAATAATCAATCCTCCCTGGCTCGGAACAAAGTGACTTCTTCACAGGGCTGCAGAGCCCATCTTTAGCTCTCAGGCACCCACATTTCTGGGCACCCCACTTTTTTCACATCATGCAGCTCAGCCACATCTGCAAACTGCTGCCAACCCTGAGCAAATGGAGGACAGTGAAGGTCGAAGGAAGATGGGGCCCTGGAAAGAAACCAGGCAGTGGCATCTGTCAGCCTCTAAATGCTTCCCCTGTTTCTTACTGTCTCCTTCAGCCTCTTAGAGCTGCTGTGTGGGAGGAAAGAGCAGCACCAGCAGCTGGAGGAAAGTGGGAGGAGTGGGAGGAAGAAGAGGGAAGAGCACCTGGGGGCTGAGAGCCAGCCTCTCAGTCTGCTCTCTTTTGCAACCCCCTCCAGCTGTGCTTCTGTCACCCACCTAGTAGCCAGAGGGTTGAGGAGCAAGTAGTGGTGTGAGCAGTAGGGCAATCCCCACTACCTCCCTCACTTTTACCATGCTTCTGCCTTCCTCCATGCCAGGAAAAGCCTCGTCACTGATACTGAAGCACTCCAGCACTGTTGCGCCTTATTCCCTGTACCTCTAAGTTAATGAATGGGCAGCTGAAGCAAAGATGAGAAGTAGCCAAGGACAAAATTAGTATTGCCTCCTCTCTGGACGTATTTGGACTTGGATGGATGGTCTGTGCTACTAGATGCAGGTAAGAATTGTCCCATCCCAGTACACCTCTCCTATCCCATCACACAGATTGTCCCAGCACCTTCCCTGGGGGAATCAGTGTGATGTGAGGATCTCGCAGCTCTTTGCTAGTCTGGGCACACCAGGTTTGCTGAACTGTAGCCATGCTACCTATCTCCCTACTCTGCCACCACAGTCTTGGTCTCCATTGACAGAATCCCTTTCCCAGGTCCCAGTTTTTGTTCTGCCTCTCTCTGTGTGCCAGCTTTGGCCCTGTGACTCCTTACTAGTGCTGGAACCTCTTAGGTACCCCAAAAAATCACTTCCCTGACCTCCCAGGTGGCCCCATATTGAGCCACTCACCGCTGATTCACGTCATCCCTCTATCTGTTCCCTATATTCCTTCCTCGGCCAGGCTCTGCCAGTGGGGCGTGTGCTGGCGATGGACACTGGCCAGCGCGGCGAGGGTAACGCTGATTCCCCAGTATCCCCAGTTCTGTGGTGAACTCACACCCTGGGCAGGAGCCTTCATGATGGGAGGGGAAGGGGGTGTCCGTGTCACAGACGTCCCGGTCTGTCCCCGTCCCGCGAGGGAATGGAGCCGCCAGAGACAAAAGCTGCTCCCTCCCTCCGCAGCTCGGCGGGGAGCCCGTGGCAGGGGCTGGGGGCGAGGG
>VXBX01001049.1:11707-26654 GCA_013400415.1 Scytalopus superciliaris
TCAGGGGGGCGGCGGGAGCACGGGGGGCGCGGGGGCGCGGCACTCACCCAGGAATTGCGGGTTCCTGTCCACCACCTCGCTCATCTCGCCCACCAGCTCGATGCTGGTGTAGCGCACGGCCGTGTGCACCGACTCCGGCAGCCGCACCACCCCCTCCAGCACCTCCACCAGCGTCGGGTTGTTCTCCCTGTGGGAAAGGCGCCGGCTGAGCCCCCGGAGCACCGGGAGGGGCTGCCGGAGCCGGGATCCGGACACGCCGCCACACTGGGAACACTGAACACCTCTGGGGAGAGCTGGGGCATGAGGACAAGGGGCATTAATCCCCTGGGAACTGCCTGTCCCGGTGTGGGAGGGTGTGATGGGGTGATCCCAGGCTGGAGCCTCATGGGACATGCTGGTGGGAGCAGAGTCTCCAGGGCTCCAAGGCAGCGCTCCCAGGAACAAGGAGCGGGATAGAACGAGCAGGACAACAGGAGCTGGAGATGTGTAGGGACTGAGGTGACTCCCCCAGCTCCCAGGAAAAGGAGAGATGGCATTCCCAGTCTCCTAAGGAAGGAAAAGGTGGCATTCCCAGTCTCCCGGAGAAGGCAAGGACAGCATTCCCATTCCAGTGAAGGCCAGCCAGGCTGTCACACTGCTGGCAGTGCCCAGGACTAACTGCACTCACCGCCCTGGGTGTCACCTGTCCAGTATTTCCACTAACAGGGGAGGAAAAATGCTTCCAGTGATTTAACCTTCCCTGAAGGTATCTGGGAAAACTCTGCTTGGAGATGGAAGGACCCCCAGTGAAAGTTTTGGGTTGGGAAGCACCTTAAAGCCCATCCAGTTCCCACACCTTCTACTAGCCCAGGCTGCTCCAAGCCCTGTCCAACCTGGCCTTGGATACTTCCAGGGATGGGAATGTCCTTGAGATATCTGTGGTGTCTCTGGCATGTTCAGGCAGACCCAGAGCACCCCAGGCCCCCGGACCCAGGTGGGACACTGGCACTCACTGGTCGACGCTCTTGGCTATGGAGGCCATGATGAAGAGCACAGCTTCCGTCACCTCCCAAGGCGGATTCCCATCCTTCAGGGTGGCATACAGCTGTGGGGAAGGGGCAGTCACCAGGGGGGTCACAAACCTGGATGAGGGATCAGGCCACCAACCCCACCCTNCACCAAACCCTGAATCCTCACCCGATGCCCCAAACCTCTGCTCCTCAACCCCACCAGCCCCCAAACCCTAAGTTCTCACCCCTCCCACCCTCACCTGCTCTAGGCCCATAAAACCCCTGCATTCCACAGGCTACCCTGAAAATGTGGGACCAGAGATGCATTCCCCAGAGACCTGCTCTTCCCAAGAAGTTCCCCCCCACACCCTTCCTTGTGCACAAGATGTGTGTGACCTCCTCCCATCCCAGAGGCCACCAGGGCTTGGTGACCTCCCGTGTGGCCCCATAATGCTCCTGCAAACCCACCTGAGCAAAACACTCCACGGAGCCTACCAGGAAGATCAGGTCTTTCACCAGGTCCGAGACGCGCATCCGGAACTCCCCGAAGTCGTCCGTCTCCTCCGGGACACCCTCCTGAGGGAGAGGAGGGAGAGCACAAGGGTGGGGGCAGCTCAGGGGAATTCAAGTTCCCGTTCAGCCACAGCCAGTTTTAAGGAGCTCCAGGCTGCTGGAGGGACTGGAGAGCCATGCCCAAGTCAAATGTGATCAGCCTGAGCGCACGCTGTGTATTCCTGTTCTGACAGACAGAGGAAGGGATGGGAAGCACAAGGCGATGAGGAGCTGAGGAGGAGAGGGAAGGAGAATAAAGCATCCCAGACTCCACAGAGGAAGATGACGGTGCTGTGGCTGGTGAGCCATGCAAGCTTTATCCCAACAAAACCACCCTGAGCGGGGGCAACGTGGCAAAGCAAGAACTGACTGATTGAGAGAGGTTCAGTGCAGCACATTTAATCCCTCGCTCGTCTCTGGGATTCCTGCAAGTGCAGGACACTGCCCTGCAGAGCCCCAGAGCTACAGGCTGTTCCAGAGGGACACACAGAAGGACCTGTCCCCTTGCCCAGCTGCCTTCAGGGAGGGTCACACACATCCCAGGGACACATCCCCATGCCCAGCTGTCTCCAGAGGGCTCACACACATCCCAGGGACACATCCCCTGCCCTGGCTGTTCCAAAGGGGTCACACACGTCCCAGGGACACATCCCCATGCCCAGCTGTCTCCAGAGGGCTCACACACATCCCAGGGACACATCCCCTGCCCCAGCTGTTCCGCAGGGGACCGTACATGGTCGGAGTCGAGCTGGCAGTGCCGGGCCAGCGCATGGAGCAGGCGCTGGATGTAGGCTTTGAAGATGCTGTGGATGACGGCATCGTCTGTCTTGTACAGGTGCTCCCCCAGTCTGTACCAGAAGTTAAAGGAAATTTCTACCACCTGTTTGGAAAGAAGAGTTCAGTGTTTTGTTACCAGATCACATTTTTCCCCACCGTGCCGGTGATTCCAAAGGAGAAACCCTCCCTGGGGGGCCGGCAGTCATGGTGCCACAGACCTCCATCGGTGCTGCTGTGTCACAGAACACTGACACGGGGACCAGCTCCACCATATTTCTCTGCCTGTCACTTATCAAAGGGCCTGGGGATCCCTCAGGTCACAACCAACATCTGCCTCAGCACTCGGAAGCCAAAGCCTCTCCTCTGAGCCAGGACACTCCAGCGTGGAACCCACAGCTCCAGGAGTGGCTCGGGCTGGAAGCAGATGCTGCTCCACGGCCCTTTAACTGTGGGTTCTTTTATTTATTGTGTGGTTATCACACAAAAACCACGAGTGCAGACTTGGTCAGGAGCAGCTGCAGAGCTCCATGGCCCCCTCAGCAACACTGGCACGGGACAAGGTTGTGACCAAGGAAAACTGAGCTTAACAGAGCTGGGCAGGGAAGTAAAGGGTTCCAGGGACTCCAGTGAATGCTTCGGGCCTGCTGGAGCACAGCCCTGCACCTTCCATGGCAAACAAGCCATGCCCTGAACACAGGCAGGGATCAGCTACTAGGACTGAATTGTCAGTCTGGGAAGAATAAAAGCATAAAGAATTACATAGAGGATGAAAAGAGACCAGACAGCAATGACACACTCTGTTCCTAAGGCAGGGTGGGAGCTTTGATGCTGATGAACCAGCATTTCAATCACTCACAGGGCACAGTTCCCAGCAGCCACAAATCCCCACCAAGCTTGACTTTAACGTGTGGGAAAAGCCCTAACAGGGGTTTCAGGGTTGTGCTGGCAATCCCAGACATCCAGGGTGCCAGGAAGAGGAAGCTAAGCCAGAGTCCTGCCTGTGGGCAGCTCACAGGAACTGAAGCCTCGACTGTGTGGTGACAGCAGAGAGAGGTTTTCCCCTCGGATCCAGGTCTGGAGGGTGGGATTTGGGACAGGGTGAGGAGACAGACATGTCTGCAGCCCTCTCACCTCGTACTGCGGGTGCCCCGCGCAGATGAGCAGCAGCTCCAGCGTCCTCAGGTCGCCCAGGCCCTGCCCCGGAGTGCACACGATCTTATCCAGGAAGGTCTCGCACAGCTCGGTGAACACACGGCAGTAATTGAGCACCCTGGGGAGGGAGAGCACACAGACCACCCTCAGGGGCTGATACCCCAGCGTGGTGGGGCAGGGCTGGGCTGGAACACGCCCAGAGCCTCGTCCGGAGTGAGAAACCCCAACTTCTGCTTCATGAGCAGCTGGGAACGCTGAACCAGGGGAAGTTGGTGCAGACAGGGGATGCCAATAAGCAAATTTGCTGCACTGTTGATCTCGTACTTCTCCAAAAGCCCAGTGCCAGGTGTCAGGGCTGAGCGGCTCCCTGTGCCACAGCCGAGTCCCACACAGCCCGAGGAGGGGCCACAGGGCAGAACACAGACACACAAAACCCATTTCCAACAACAAACCCAGGATCCCCCTGTGTGGAACAGCTGCCAGTCTGGGGGCTGGGCTGAGCATCCAGCTCTGCTCAGTTTCAGGATCTCAGAGCAGAGGGAAGAGGGAATACCCTGAGCCCTGCACAGCATCAAACTCAGGGCAGTTCCTCACATTGGCCCTCTGGAGGCCATTACACCTGGGCTTTGGTTTAACATTCGTGTTTTGGAGAGCTTTAGAAATCCTAAAGTTTCGGAAGATGGAATCTCTTTTCTCCAGGCTGAGCCCCCCCAGCTCCCTCAGCTGCCCCTGCTGCTCCAGACCCTTCCCCAGTTCCCTTTCCTTCCCTGCACATGGTCCAGTCCCTCAATGTCTCTCCTGTCTCAGGGGCCCAGAACTGCCCCCAGGATTTGGGATGTGACCCCATGAATGCCCTGCACAGGAATGGGCCCTGCCCTGACCCCAGCACTGCTGGTGCCCCAGGCACTGGTCTCTCTGGTTTGGAGCTGGCACAGCCCCAGCAGTGTCAGTGCTGCCCTGCCCGTCCCTCCATGTCCCTGTGCCTCACTTGTCCAGGTCCTCCCGGGCCACAGCCATGTGATAGGCACTCTCGAGGGTGAGGACGCCCTGGAAGAGCTGCAGGGCCAGGGGCAGGTTGGTCTCCACGTTCTCGATGGCGTAGAGGGCCGAGCACACACAGTCCGACGCCGCCTCGTGCAGGTTGGACGATGTCTTGTCTTGTTGCTGCAAGACACAAGAGCCCAGTGATCATCATGGAATCAGGGAATATCCTCAGCTGGAAGGGAGCCACATGGATCAAAGTCCAAGTTCTGGCCCTGCACAGACACCCCAACAATCCCACCCTGTCCCTGAGAGCGTTGTCCAAATGCTCCTGGAGCTCTGTGCCCTCTGCCCTGGGGAGCCTGGGCAGTGCCCACCACCCTCTGGGGGAAGAGCCTTTCCCTGAGATCCAACCCAACCCTGCCCTGGCACAGCTCCAGCCCTTCCCTGGGTCCTGTCCTGGTCACACAGAGCAGGGATTGGAGCTGCCCCTCCACTGCCCCAACTAGAACATGAAATCAGACAGGAACGAAACCCCCACATGTTTATTGTTGTTGCTCTCCATATGGTTGGATTTGATCTTGGAGATCTATTTCAACCCAAAGGATTCTAAGGAAACACTTTGCAGAGGTCCTGCACAGCCACAGCCCCCACAGCTGACCCCCACCAGCCCCACAAGCTGCTTCCCTGGACACTCCAGGTCAAACTGACCCTCTCCCAACGGACCCTGGTGACTTCCCTGGCAAACACAGACAGGAAAACACCAGCTGGAAACCAGGGCAGTTCCAAAGGAAGGAAACCACCATGCTGTTCATCAGCTGGCTGGGCACAGAGCCACCACTCCCACTGGGAGGAGGGATGGGAATTAAGGAGTCCTTGGTGGGAATGGAGACGAGGTTTGTCACAAGCATGTGTGGAATATTGACCAGGGATGTTGGGGAGGGGGGCAGTGAATTTCAGGAGTGGTGACTGTGTGAGAGGGATTTACAGGCACTTTCCCAGTTCCCTGGAGCCCCAGGCAGCTGGGGAGGAGACAGGACATGCTGACAAGGAGGAGGGAGCAAACAGGGAGGAAACAAAGGAGCAGAGACTTAAGAGTCCTTTTGAATGACAGCTTGCTGGGTTTGGGAAACAATTCCTGGTGCCACTGGAGGTGGAAGGGGAGGAAGGAAAAATGCCTGACTTAAAGTGCTGTTAACACACTAAACAAGCTGCTGAGCCCCACGGCCTTGTCCTGGGGGCAGCTCTGAGCAGGATCCTGCACAGATACTATCTGTTCCTTGGAAGCCCTCATCTGCATTTGTCATTCATTGACTTACACAAATGAGGGATCCTGTGGGAGAGGGGGAGGAGGCACAGACAATCCCTGGCTGCAGCAGAACCCTCAACTCACTGATGGCTCCATTTTGTGCCTGCCCTGACCCAGGGCACAGGATTCTCCACACCTCCAGCTCTTCCATGCTCAGCTGGACAAAACCCCCACACCCAAACACCTCTGGGAGGTGATTTTCCAAGGAGAAAGTGTCAGAAAAGGGATATAATTAAATTGACAATCCTTAAAAAAACCAAGAGAACCCCAAGCCTCCTGATTTGAGCACCAAACTGATGCAGTTTTGCTCCCCAACAGACATTCTGGACGTTCAAACCCAGCGATACCAACAGGTGTGGCAAAACCCACCTGGCACCTCGTGGGCACTTCCCAGCCTGCACTTCCCTGCACAGAGGGACCTCCTGCTCCATGGAGCTGATCCAAGGGAATCAGAGGCTCCCTCCCTGACACAGGAGGGGTGAACCCCCCCAGCCCACACCTCATCCTCCCTGGGATTCCCCGGTGCCCCCACCCTGGTTCCCCCTGGGTTCCCAGGAAACACTCACCAGCACCTCGAAGAGGAGGGACAGCAGCTTGCTGTTGGCCATGAAGGTGCTGTCCAGGACGCCCAGGTTGAACCAGCTCCCCAGGCACCGGAAGATTTTGATGAGCATCTTCTCCTCGTTTCCAGCCTTCTCCACGCACGTCACCTGCAGGGACATGGGAGAACCTGTCAGGATCCAACTCCAGCAGGTGATCCACAACAAATAACCAGTAACATCCTCTGGAGGCCACAGGAGAACATTCCAGGCTGCTCCCAGTGTACCCCTCTCCAACAGCCCCGGACTTGCTGAGAGGGAGGGACAGCCGAGACCCTCTCTGTCAGTTCCAGCTGCTGTCTCAGGAACAGGAAGAGCAGTTGGACTGTTTCCCTCATTCCCAGCCCATCAGGTTCCTGCAGGGTCCTGTCTCAGACCAGCAGAGCGCAGCCATCAGGGATGTTCACACGTGACAATTCCCAGTTCAATCCTCCTCCCCACAAACCACCTGCAGAGAGAAGCTGGTGCTGAGGGCCAGACCTGCCCCAAGGGACATTCCAAGGACAGAGCAGGGATGTGGGATGGCAGCAGCTCATTCCCAGTGCTGGCCAGCACCTCTGCTGAGCCCCAGCACCACCATCAGCCCTGCCCAAGATCTGCACTGAGGGAAGCCTCAGCCTCGCCAGGCACAGGAAAAGGAGGAAGAGGTGGACAGGCAGGGCCTGGAGAAGGATCCCAGATCCCCTGCACTGGCCCAGGAATCCTGCATGAGACCTTCCAGAGATCCTCTCTCCTCACTTGACGCTTCAGTCCTGAAGGTGGAATGTTGGCCCTCATCACAGTCCCTGGAATGCAGTTTTAACCCTCCATTTTGTAACTGAAGGAACTGCCAGCCAGGATCTCCCAGGAGAGGCTGGGGCTGGAGATGACTGGGATGGACAGCATGGAGTGGGGACTCTCCCAGGAAAAGCTAGGGCTGGAGATGGCTGTGGGGACACCACAGTGCAGGGACTCAAGGGAGGTGAAAGGAGTTTCAGAATGAGTGAGGAATTGCTCAGACAACTTATCCCAGGAAAAGGTGGAGCTGGGCTGTCCAAATAGCTGTGGCACCACTGGCAGGGATCTCCACTGGGATAAATATGGAACAGGGGAAGAGAATCTTCTCAAGCAACACCTGAGCTGCTGCTGAGTAGAGGAGACAGTTCAGGTGTATGTCCTGATACACAGAAGAAGAGGAAATTGCCTCAAGCTGTGCCAGGGGAGGGGCAGGTGGAATATTGGAAATATTCCTTCCTGGAAAGGGCTGTCCAGCCCAGGGCAGGGGTGGAGTCCCCATCCCTGGAGGGATTTCAAAGCCGTGTGGATGTGGCACTTGGGGACATGGTCAGTGGTGGCCCTGGCAGTGCCGGGGAAGGGTTGGAACTCCATGGGCTCCAACCCAGACAATTCCCTGATCCCCAGACCGTGGCAGAGCGCCGTGGGGGCAGAGAAGCTGCAGCCTGGAGCTCACCAGCAGCGACACGACAGTGCTGGAGTAGTAGGCCAGGTCCTCGATGATCTCGGTGCGGCGGTTGGCGCCGATCCGCAGGGACCGGCTGTGAACCTCCTCCGGCAGCACCGTCAGGATCTCCAGCAGGAAGGGCAGCGACGTGACATCATTGCTGTACCTGGAGCAGCGGGAGGAGGCACAGCTGGGACACCTCAGCTCTGGGAAACAGCACAGTGAGAGCCGGAGGGACAGCCCGCCCCGCTGGAGGGGGTGGGACTGGGTGGGCTTTAAGGTCCTTTCCCACCCGAACCATCCCACGACTCCATGATTCCAGAGACTCAGGGACAGTGTCACTGCAGCACAGGCAGTGCCCAGCCCTGCTGAGAGGAGCCTCCAGGATGGCTCAGCCCGAGCATTTCCAACAGAGTAGTGACAGAAGCTTTCCCAGTCCACGAGCCCAGCAAGCCCAAGTGCCACCACCCGGACAAATCCCATCCCCTCCTGCTGCTCATGGACACGGGGCCACCTCAGTGAGGGTGTCACTGTGCAACAGTGTGTGCCACCCCACGGGGGACACCTCGGGACACCCCACAGAGACTGGCTTCAGCCTCACAGCTCCACCCCACCACGGCTAACCCGGCTGTGAGGGATCATCCCTAACAAAGCAGGGATGAGGGAAAGAGCTGAGTCTCAGGGCTGTGAGCAGGGAAGCGTGAACAGAGCCACTGCAGAGCCACAGGCGGCCCCTCCTGCCACCATCCCGGGCACTGGAAATCAGGGATCCAGGGAGAAACATGCCCTTTCCCGGACCACACGGGACCACCCGCCTGCCATCTGCCCAGGGAACAATTCCAAGGTTGGAGGCAGGAACAGTCACTCACTTCTCCACCAGTGTCTGCACACAGCCCTTCCACGAAGCCATCTGCAGGGCAAGGTCAGCTATGGCCAGGGCAAGCTGGAGGGAAATGGGAAAAACTCGGATCAGTGTGGGGACTGCTGGGATGGGCCAGGAAAAAGGGACTGCAGGACTGTCAGGGAACCCCAGAATCCACCCCCACCATCTGTGTCTGAAAGAATCCATCCACAGCATTCCTGCAGGCAGGGAATTCTGGAATCCATCCCCAACATCCCTGAGGGCAGGGAACTTTAAAATCCACCCTCACCACCCCTGCTGCCAGGGAACTCCGGAATCCACCCCCACCATCCCTATCCATACACAATCCCTGTGGTGACTCCTGTAACACCTGCTGCCCTGAGGGGTGACATTCCCTGCTGGAGTATTCAGAAACCAGATGGGCACCCTGGACTCAGCCTGGGGGTGTCAAACTCCCAACCCTGTGCCACAGAACTGTAGGGATACTGGGAATGAAGGGAGTAAAGAGAAATTCCCCTGGACACCCAGGATGCTGCTGGATTGGGCCTTCATGGCAGAGCACAGGGAAAACGCCAGGAAGTGCTGCTTCTCCTTTCCAAACTGAAAATGAAGAGTCAGTAATGGATGTGACTAAAGAAATCAAGTGATGAAGGAGGGAGAACAATCCCATGCCAGGCTGGGAGCAGGGATCAGCCATCCCTGTCCTCCAGTCCAGGGAGAACCATCTCAGAGCGACTGCTGGGATCAGGGCACAGAGGGAGCAGTTCCCTCCCCCCTGCCAGCACCCACCTGTGTGACAATGACCGGGGACAGGTCCTTCAAGTTCTGGATGTGGGACAGCAACGAGTCCCGGAGCGAGGCGTGGGAATCCGTGGGGAGTTCGTAGAAGGAAGTTTGGATCTTCATCTTCATGGTCTGTGCCGCAAAGTAGCAGGACTCCACATCCTGGTGGATCTGCAGCAGCTGGTCTGAGATCTCCCAGGCGTGGACCTGTGGGAAAACCAGGGCGTGGTCAGAGGGCAGGGCAGGAACAGCACTGAGGGGGCAGGGGGAGCAGGGGGCTGCAGACACGGCCTTGTCCTGCTGGAGAGTCCAGAGGGGGCCCCGGGGATGCTGCAGGGCTGGAGCCCCTCTGGGATGGGACAGGCTNGGCAGGACTGGGTGGTCATTAAGGTCCCTTCCCACCCAACCCATGCCACAATTCCCACCCATTGTGTTGCTGTCCCCAGCACTAAAACCACTGGAGAAATCACTTCATGGGACTCCAGAAGGGACCTCCCGAGAGCAAATGAGGACAGCGTGTTGCAGGGCTGGAGGAGGGAGATATTCCTCCTTTTTTGCCTTTAGGGGAGGTGAAAGCCAGTTCCAGCCAAGGTCATGGATGGACAATCAACACACCCTGAAAGCAGGAGTTCCCCAAATACTGCTCTTGGGTTTAGAGTGGCTAAAAATCCCAAAGCCAGCTGATGTAGAAACCTGGGAGCAGAACTTCAGCCAAGTCCGTGTCTCTGACAGCCTTTGGACCACAGGACTTCCCCGAGCTCAATCCAGTGGGACATAAAAGCTCTGCAACCCTGAAAACCATCTCCAGTCCTCATTCCAGCCCCACTAACGAAGGTCTTTCCGTCACATCCCTTGGCCAGCTGCTCCAACAGCCAAACAGCCCTTTGTTCCAAACCCCTGCATGTCCAGCTTGGCCTCCAGCTGCATTCCAGCCTGGAAATAAAAATAATCCCCTTTCCAAACCTCTCCTCTGGCAGGACAGCAGTGCCCAGAGTCAACAGTGATGGGCTCCACCCCCACCAACGCTCCAGACCCGAATCCCAGGTTGGGATCAGGCCCCTGCCTGGGGCTCTGCAGCATCACATGGGGGACACAAGGCCAGCACTGGGCAAGGTCAGCACGATCCAGGATGATTCCCAGGGAAAACCCAGGCTCTGGAGTGTGGAAAACTGGGATTTGTTTAGAGTCAGCAACAGCACAGGGCCCAGCTCCCGACTCCATTCCCAGAAATTCTGCTGGAAGGTACTTCCACAGCCCTTTCAGCTGGAATGCAGCCAGAGCTGACTGTGGAACCCACTGGAACGAGAGGAGGCTGAGGAGGACCAGGGACTCCCAGCACTCCAGTCCTCCCACATCAGCATTCTGTGGTCTCCCACCTCCTCTCCCTTCAGCCTTCCCACAGAACCCTTTGGGCTGGAAAAGCCCCGGAGCCCATCCAGTCCAACCATTCCCAGCACTGCCGAGGCCACCACGGCCCCATGTCCCCAAGTGCCACATCCACAGGGTGCTCCAATCCCTCCCTGTGGCCAGAGGGTCCATCCCTGCCCCATCCAGGCAGGAGCAGGAGAGCTCCACTCCCCACAGGACACTGCACGTTTTCCCTTTGGGAATGCCAGTCTGCCACCATCACTGACCACGTGATGGTCATAGAGAGTCTTTCCAGAGCTTTCCCGCAAACTTCTTTGCCATTTCCAGGCTCTGATCCTTCCTCCCCAGCTGCCCCCAGGACACGTACTGTTCCGTGGGCAGTAACTCCAATATCTCCAGCTATTCCTGGCACAAAACTCGCCTGTAACAACTTCTAACGGGAGTGAGAAAATCCCAGAGGCACTGCTGATGGAAACGTCCCCTCTGGAATTATTTATTCTCACCAGGAAACTCCCAAGCTGGGAATAAACAGAAAGTTACGAAACTCAAACCTAAAGCAGCCACAATCCCACCAAACCCTCCCATGAAATCTGCTCCATTAACTGGCAGATGATTCCCAGTTTGGATGGACGCAGAGCCAGACACGGGACCCAAATCCTCCCAAACCAGCCCCAGAGCTCAGGGATAATCCCTCTGGGAGCCACCGACTCAGCACAGGCAGCACAATTACTCATGGGCTGTGGTCACCAATGACCACAAGAAGCTGTTTCCATCCACAGCACATCCAGGAATTGAACAGAGCCCTCGAGAGCTGAACTATGTCCTCAGCTCCCACACCCTCAGGCAGCTCCAACCATGCTCTCCTGGGATGATGTCCAGGGAAAACCCCATCCTGATGGAGGGTTTAGCAGGAATAGGTGTAGGGCAGCACGACAGGGAGAGAAGAGCTCAAAGGAATGTCGGGACATAAATAAATTCCCAGTCCTCAACCAAGGATGGAGCCCCTCAGCCATGGAGACAGGGTGGGAGAGCCAGGGGCGCTCACCTGGGGAAGGGAAGGCTCCAGGGAGATCCTGGACAACTTCCAGGGCCTAAAGGGGCTTCCTAACAACGGGATGTGCCCAATGAGACTTCCAGTGTCCCTCCTAGGCCAAAGGCCCCCCGACACAATTCCCATCAGACCAAGGCTGTCAACCTCGTCCTTGGGCATGCAGGGAAACCATCACCCTTGGGAATATGGGAAGTTCTCATTTCTGCTGGTGTCCTGGCAGCCCAAATCCCACATTTTGGGTCAGGCTGAAGCCCTGTGGACAGTGGAGTGATGGACCCTCCACCGCTGCCAAGGGGCCAGAGCTGAGGCCCCTCAGTGTGATGATTCCCAGGATCCCTCAGGGGGACCCTTCCCGGGACCCTGTGGTCATGGGGCACAGGGGCAGGAGAGTTCATTCCCTTAAAGGTGGGAAAGGCTTTCAAACATATTCCCACAATGCTTCAACTGATACAGGGTGCTCTGGCAGAGTGTCATTCAGTCAGAGGTCACCCTGCTCCCCAACATCGAAGTCAATAAACTGGCTTCGGGGACAGATTGAAGGGAATGGGTAAACATGAGATCCAGTCACTCCAGTGACCCCCCTGCTGGCTTCGAGCCAATTTCCCTCCCCTAAAGCACTTCCCGAACCACCACTGAACCCCAAACACACCCACACTCGATCCACACTGAGCCCCCACTGCCCAGCCCAGCCACGCTCTCCCAGGGCTCCAGACACCAGCCACGCAGAGAACCCTCAGCCACGAGGCTCGGGAAGGTGGGACAAGGCCAGTCCCACACTGGGGACGGCTCTTCTGCATGAGGGATCCCCAGCCAGTCTGGAATCAGACTTGCTGTGACTCCCAGCACGTGGCTGGCTGAAGGATCGTCAAACTCTGGGATTTAGGTCAATGTTCACCTCCAGCTGAGCTCTCCAGGGCTGTGCAAGCTCACGGCTGCTCCACCACTGCAGGCCCCGTTTCCCAGGAATAATCACCAGTAAAGGCAAGGAATGAGGCTGGGGGGGAGCTGAGGGACAAACCTCTACACCCCTGTCCAGCTGGGCACCTCAGGGACACCCCAGAGCCAAACCTGAACCCCCATGGAGCAACTCAGGCAACAAAGTCACATTTAGGCTCTGACTTCCACCCCTCACGGTGCCATCCTGGAAAAACAGGGAGATTGCAACCCAACATCCCTGAAAGTGTCCAAGGCCAGGCTGGACAGGGCTTGGAGCAACCTGGGATACTGGAAGATGTCCCTGCCCATGGCAGGGGGTGGGACTGGATGGGCTTTGAGGTCCCTTCCCACCCGAACCATTCCAGGATTCTGTGATCACAACTCCAGAAAGGCAAAAACCAGGGGGAACCTGCCCCGAGGTCACCCCAGTGGAGGCAAAAGGGCCAGAACTGACCAAGGGTGAGAAGCTCCGGGATGGAACAGGCACAGCCTGATCCCAGTCAGCCATCCCGGCCCCCCCAGACAACAGGAACATCCCACAGTGGGTGTCCCTGCATGGAAACCCTTTGGGAACAGAGGAGGGTCCGAAGAGAGGCCCTTCAGGTAATAAATCCTTGTGATTTGAGCCAGCCCAAGGCACAGGGAGGCCTGAGGGGCAAAGTGGTGCCAAGTGAGGGCCCAGCCAGTGCCACCGTGACCCCTGAACCCTGGGCTGTCCCTGCTGCCACCCCTGGGTGGGCAATCAGCTCTGCTCCCCACAGATCCCAAAGGCACATCAGGCACCAACCTCACCATTCTCGACTTTCCCATTCCTGAGAGAACCCTGGGCAGGGAAGTTTCTGCTGGGAGTGTTCCCTTCCCTTTGCCCCCCACCCAGGGCTGGAATAACTCGGCCAGGAGCAGCTCCAAGGAGAGGGATGTGCTGGGTGGAACCAGGCTGGGCCTGGGACACCTCGAAAATAACTGGGATTCATCCTTAGGCCTGGCAAGTAAACCTGGGAAAGGGTCAGGCTACATAAGCACAGTGTACAGGGAGAAGCAGGAAAGTTGCTAACCTGGAGCTGAGCTAAATTATTACTGCTCTTGTTGTTATTATTATTATTATTATTAAATCCAACCTGCATGACACAGGGAAGAGCCCAGAGCAGAGCAAAAGCAACCCCGGGACCTTCCCTGGCAGAGATTCCAGCCCTGGGAGGGAGTCGGAGCACTTGGGAATAGAAATTAATCCCCAAAAATCCAAACCCTCCTTGGGGTGGAGTGGCCTGTCCTGAGGACACCCCTTTACCCACTGGGAATCATGGAGGTCTCCCCCAGATTTGGGGTCCCGGGGACAGGGACTGTGGGGGTCTCCCCCAGATCTGGGACAAGGACCATCCCTGAAATACAGATCCCCCTCTTCCAGCTGCCCCAGGATCCCTGCCCAGGCACAGCCCCAAACCCTCCCTGGGCACTTCCCAAAGGGCAAAGTCCTTTCCCAGGTGGAGAACAAGGGGAGCAGCTGCCTGACCCCCCCACCCCCCCGACCCAGCTATGGGCATTCCCTTGGAAACTCCAGCAGGAACTGGGATATGGCTGTGACACTGAAAGGAATTTAGGACAGAAGGGTGGGAAAAACATGAGCCTGTGGGAACAAACCGTCTCAAGACTGGCCAGAGGGTGGGAAGGGGTTGGAGCTGAACCCGCTCCAGAGGGAGCAGGGCAGGACTGGGGCAGGGATGGGGCAGGACACGGCCCCTCCACAGACCCAGCTCCTGGGAAGGATTTGGGAGGATCAGGGGGGAGGTGGAGGACGCCCGGGGGGACAGGGAGGGCCCCCAGCCCTGGGGAGGGGGAACTCCGACCCCCGGGGGAGGGAACAGAGCGGCTGCAGCGGGACAAGGGGAGGGAGCCCCCAAACTTGGGGGGGGGGGGGGGGGGGGGNGAGCGGCGTGTCCGTCCCTGCGGGCTCCGGGCACGAGGCGCTGGCTCCGATCCCCTCCGCATCCCCTCGGAGCCCAGACCGGCCCCCAGCACCTCCCGGACAGTTCCCTCCTCCCCAGCCACCCCCCAGGGCTGTGCCGAACGTGCCAGCCCGTCGTTCCTGGTGTGAATCACGGAGCCAAGGAATGGGTTGGGTTGGACGGGGCCTTAAAGCCCATCCAGGG
>VXBX01001050.1:0-27517 GCA_013400415.1 Scytalopus superciliaris
AGGGGGTGTCCATGGAGAAGGATAAGCAAATAGAAGGAAGGCAAATGGAAAGTAAGTAAAATCTGAAGGACTGTTATCACACTGTCCTTCTAGAACGTATGCTTATCAATTGCTTTCAAAAAGTAGGATAATAAACATGTCATAACTTTAATCTTTGCACCACACCTGGTCTCAGTAAAAAGATAAATATGAGCTGTGTTTTAACAGATAATATGCTAAGGAGAAGTCTGTCTAGAATTTGGTATTTAGTCAAAGGAAATACAGAAAAGCAGAGAAAATGGCAGCTACATGCTAATCCCACCTGACCCCCCTGGCTGAGGCTGTATATAATGGGAGGTAGAGTTGCCTGAAGACTTTTGCAAAGAGCAAACTTAAGCACATGAATTCATCCATCAGGGCTTATTCAGCTCTGGAAAAATGGCCTCATATGAACTTTTTTTACATAAATGGTTTAGGATGTGGCCTACTGTAAGGAAAGGATTATACATCTGGTTCTGTTTGCATTACACTCCAGCAAAATACTTGATCAGTGACTGGAATAAGTGAGGGATGCCAATTGCTATCCCTTATTTATATGTGTAATTAAACTGCCTGTAGACATGCCAAACAGCCCCCTTACTCCATACTCAGCTGAACTGAGATTTCCAGATTCCGAAATACAAAGTTTCCTATCTCAGATTTGTTCTTCACAAAAGTACCTTCTTTAGTCACTGCTAAACACTATGTTTTGTCCATCACTCACAAAAAAATATGTATCACACATGAAACACACATGTCCCTGGTGAGAAAGAGTCACTGAATCTCAGGTGCCAAGATATTCTAAATAAGCATGGAATGTCATATCCTGCACTGAGAGAAGATACAGCAGATCTCTCTGTAAGAACCCCTGGACATGGAATTCTACTTTATTGAGAGCTTTTTCTAAGTTATCTGAAAGTTTATTGTGTTCTAAGGCAGCATTTTAGTTTTGATTAAAATAGTCAAAAATGCAAAAATTCAATATTCAAAAATGGAATACTGGAGACTGAGTATTTTTCAAAAACCTCACACTACTGTTGGAACTAGCAGTATCTCGCTTCTAAACAACAAGGGACTTCTCAAATTGATTCTTTTTTAAAGTTCCCCAATTAAAAATAAACCTGAATGCGAAGACTAAATGCAAAATGTCTTTTTAGATGTAAAATAATACACATCCGTCCATATGAAAAGCACGTTTATTCCCACAGTGAAGCAAAGCCAACAAGTAAGAGCATAACTGTCACAAATGCAATGAAGGAGCCAGTCCTCTGGGTCAGCACCAAAATGAGCACTCTTTTGATGCGTCCAATTCTAAGACCCCAGGCTCACACTCCGAGCTCATTTAAGGGGTTTTACTTTAAATATATACAAGGCTCCAAAAGTCCACTGGTTGGATCTATTAAAAAGGCCTTCAGTTCTTTTAATACCTCAAGAGAGCACAAGGGAAAAGACACTACACATGTTTCTCAAGAGGCCAAATAACACACTTTTACTGGCAAACTTCAGAAAATAAGGGAACTTGGCAAAAGTTTAAAGACCAACATTCAACCAAATTAAAGCATTCCACAAAGCACCGACTTAGCACATGCTAACCCATACAGCTTAGCAAAATCCAACCCATCCGGCCTTAAGCTACCCAAATATCAAGAAAGGAGATTGGGAGAAAAAGAGAGAGAGAAAAAGAGAGAATTATCGCTACCACCCCAGATCCAACATAGATGCACCTATGAAGAGTCCAGAAAATGGCAGGGTTGTGACCACCTGAGGGCTGCATGGTGTTTGTTTTATCTGCTCTGGACCCCTGTGGACACCGCCAAGGTGGGGCTCCTGGTGTGCCAGTAAGTCTGGGGCTGGGTTAGGGGCTCCAGGTCGTGTGATATGGGGGAGTGCTTCCAGTGTGCCAGTGACTGACAGCTGCTCTGGGGCTGGCCAAGGAGGCTCCAAGGGGCTGTGGTATGGAACAGGGCACTAGTCCACCTTTGTGAAGTTTGACCTGTCCCTTCCCCCAGCCCCCACAGCTGAGTTGGTCCAAACCAACAATTAATATAATAATGCAGTGTCTCACACCAATATACACTGCAGAAACTCACTAGGATAACTAGGGATTAGCAACACCAATCAAAGTAATTTATACTATTTTACTATTGTTGCATTTATCTCAACTCGTGGCACTTGGGTCTTTTTCCTATGAAGTTGTTAAAACTAAGTAACACATCATGTTTCAAATTCTACCCATTTATTCTCATTCTACACAAAGCTATTGAAAAAAGCAGCTGTAATAAAACACAGCACACAAATTCCCTAGATGACAGTACACTTGGTATCTGTAAGCAAAATTAATTACAAAGATTACTTATATGATTTAAGTTAGTATTACAGTTACATTAAAATTGGAGGGAAAAAAAACAATGTTAATCTTACTAAAATGTATGATTATGATTCTGGTACATTCTTTCAAAAAGAAGATCCTTCTTCAAAGGAAGTAAGATTTCTAAGTGTTCACTCAAAGTATTTTCATTATTTTTCAGTATAAAATCCTCACAAATAAAGAGTGAGGCAGCTCACAAATAAAGAACACACAATCTCTTTTGTTCTCTAAAGTA
Organism: Scytalopus superciliaris; assembly: GCA_013400415.1. Classification (NCBI taxonomy): domain Eukaryota; kingdom Metazoa; phylum Chordata; class Aves; order Passeriformes; family Rhinocryptidae; genus Scytalopus; species Scytalopus superciliaris. The sequence goes on from VXBX01001050.1 coordinate 2,622, forward strand.
ATAGAACTATACTTCACAAAATATTTCTTGTGCACAGCACATAAAAGTTGTTAGAACATAACCATTGTAGATTTCTTAAGAAGAAATTCTGTCAAACTGTCATAATTTCCTTAGTCAATAAGCTAATAAAACAAGTAGATAAAGGAAATAGAGTTTACATTGCATACATTAGTTTAAAAGTTTAATACACGCCATTCACATAAACAAACCAGAGAAATATAGTTTAGAGGAGATTTAAACTAAGTGTTTAACTTATAGTGGGAAAGACAGGCAAAGAAAGGTTGCATCAAATAGAATTGGGCAGAAATTTGCCTTAAGTTATTAAATATTTTAAGATGAGGCTAGTAGAAGAAAAAATAAGCTTATCAGTTTGGAATGTCTGCAAATATTCTAACGTTTGAGACTCAAAACAAGCCTGAGGTTATAAATCCTTGAGAAGTGTGAATAATTAACTGTACAGCAATAGATGAGAAAGAAGACAAAGCCACCAATTCTTTTGATGCCAATTAAAGTTTCAGTAGAAGACAGGAAAAAAAAAGGCAAAAAACCTCAGCAAAACCTCAGTCACCACTGCCATACCACAGAAAAAAAACCCAACACATTCCACACTAAACAGGAGCACCATTTCTCAGGCTTGAAATGTCATTCTTCCATAGCACAGACATTATATCCACTCATGATAACAGAATGCATTTCAGGAAAGAGAAGAGTTTGGAGCAAAAGCCCAACAGCAACAAGAAACATGTCCTTGCAGAGTGAATGGCAGGAATGAGGACTGTGTTAGACTGAAAAATGAGTACAGGTAGCTCAAGCAGGCCATTATGGTGCAGATCTTCAAAGGCATTTTGTGTTGCTGAAATAATGTGTGGTCAATCAGCATAATGAGGTTTCTTGACCCTTTATTTTCTGACAAGTTACTGCCCAACCATACTGCCACACGACTCGCTCACAAAATCCTGTTCCCTGCCCATTCATTGCTCTTTAACCTTTTTCATTGTTCCCCATTTCACTCTTACAAACTGACTGTACCCTGGCTGTATCTGTTCTTTGGGACTCAGCGAGCCTGACTCCCACTGACCAGAGTGCACCAAGAGGTTAAAACAGCAGACTGAGGGAGTCCACCCCAGTTGCTGACTGTCATTTTTTCCCTTGTTAACCTCTAAACAGTACATGAAACAACCAATTAAAGAAATGCAAACACCTGTGATGATGTCATGGGGCTTTAGGGTATGTAACAACTTTTTCAGAACAATCAAAAGCTAAATGTCATATATTTGGTTTCTCAAAAATCTAATACACCTAACTCCTAATTCAGATTGTCTCCTTTATTATGTGTTTCAAAGGGAAAATATTTACTCCTTAGAGTTATAGTTAGGCAACATAATTCAAGTTGAAAAACACACTTCAGCCATACAGACTTCCATAGAAGCTAATCCCATCACTTTGAAGTATTATGTCTCCCCTGAATAACACAAACATAACATGTCCATGATAACTAGTAGACTGAACACTCTCAGGATTACTTTTCTGGCTCCACAGCATCTCCTCTCTGCTAACCCATGGAGCATGACCAGGAAATGTTCGGCAGAGCGCGAGGCTGTGCGGGCCAAGAACGTGCCAGGGAGCACGCGGTCAATTTAGCAACTGGATGCCCCTGAGATTCACATTCCAGTGCCTGGGAATGGCCGGGTCCCACAGCAATGTGAACAGCCGTGGGTCAGGACATGTGCCAAGCAAACACAGCAAACAGGGTGTGCACACACAGCTGCTTTGCAGGCTTTGTATACGCTGCTATGTGAACAAGGTTGTATGAAAATCTGTAGGGTGTAGATGTACAGCACATAAATAAATACAATATTTGCATATTTTCTTTTCTGTCACAAAGCAAATGAGAACTGTGCTGCAGACACTTTTTGTCTGGATGAAAATTAATTCCATTCCTACTAAATTCTTTATTTGAACTAATTTGCCTCCCATCCTTAGAATGTCCATCTTTAACTATTTCAAATTTAGCATCAAAAATTGACTTTTAACAATAATTTTACTAAATTAAACACAGTGAAACCTTCTAAATATATAGACATTAAAAATCTTTTATGCAGCTATTACTGTCCCATAAGATCCAGTGCTCCCATGGCCACTCCTGGCACTCCAGGACACCCTGTTTAAAGCTTGCACTTTAAAATAATGAAAGATGTAGGTTCTCTGTTAACACATCCTGATGGGGCAAGGCAACATTAGGGCATATGAATTCATTGCAAGTTTACAAAATAATACTTTATAAAAACTGAAGGCCGTAATAAATATTTGAAATATGACAATCACACAAGGTACACACCAAACAATACAACTTTCAAAGACATTGACCTTAAACATCAACCAACTTACAAGAAAAGTCAATTAAAGAAGTTTCATTCACTTTGTTGGAAATACAAAAATCCCTTTGAGAGAAGAGATTGTTTTTCCTTAGATCAAACCATGCACTGAAATTAAAACTGTAGCTTTTTTATATAAAATGCCTTAAGTGAACCTTTCCTTTATTCTTTTGTTCTCTATTTATTGCAAAACAACATACAGGGTGAAAAGGTAAGGCTTTTCATTTCATTACTTTTATAAAAGATCAGACTTTTATACTCTCAATTCAGATTCCTTTTTGCATATATTTGACTTCTAAAGATTCTGTTGCTCCACCAAACTCAGAAAAATCATGAATTGTTCTAAATCAAATGGATTTAAAGTGGGGCTACCAAGACAACAGTTGTGCGCCCTAGTCCTGCACCTCAAAAGGCTGCCTTTGCAACACATCATGGATACTCAACACCCAAACTGGCCACACTCACCACCCCACTGATTATGATCTATTTGATGCCAACTAATGAGCACTCCTTTAGTCACCAGCTACTACTACAAAAGGTCTTGTCCTAAGCAGGGCAAATGGGAAAATTCCTTATGAAGAACTGCTGGAGCAGCAGCAGGGCTTCTCTCCTTGCTCCACTCCGGAAATGTCCTTCTCATCTCTGCAGACTGGACACCCTGCCACTTGGAAGATGTCCCTGAGATCACTCCACTGCTAGAGAGAATATATAAAAAAGGGCTTTCATTTTTTCAATTTCAATCTCTGTCAGAAAAAAAAAAGAAATCATGACACAAACCCATTAAGATCTTCAATTAAAAATAAAAAAAAAGTTAAAAACAAAATACAACTTATTAAGCTACTGCTTGTTCCATAGTCATGTCTCGCTATATATACACATATAATTAGCCAGTTGTAACATGGATGTAGAAACACTGTAAAATGATTTATCTTGGGAGACAGTGTACAAATGCAAAGCTACCAGCAGGGCATTCACAAAAAACTCTCTCTACATGTCACACTCTCATCTTAAAGAAATGCTGCAGTTACAGAGATTTCAAAACTAGTACCACAACTACAATTAATCTTGCCATTTTAAAGGATATACAAGTTTTTTATTATACGCAGTCTTCTATGAACTAATTCTAGTGCACTTAAATGCGATAGCAAAAGCTTTCAGAACATTAAATAAAGTATTTTATAAGAGCAAAGACAGCTGAAACCATTCAGCATTTTGGTTATCCATTTCCAGCTTCCTGCCTACAGAATGGAAATGAAAGCAAAACTACAACTCAATTTATTTAAGGCTCATTTGCTAGGGTGTAACAATAAGATTTACAAAATGTAATATGAGGTAAGAGTTTCCAACTCTAGCAGTCAGAATCATCAACATACCTCCGGGAGATACCTTGGTTTGCTTTGGACAGTTATGGGGTTTTTTTCTATTATTGAGAAGAGAACTCCATATGCAAAAGGAAAATTATAGGCACAAGTATTAAATTTCATCTTCTCTTTATAGCCTTCCTGATACTGATAAAGATCAATGCAAAAATAGACTATAGATCATATTTCCTTCTCATATTAAAGAGTAATTTTTTCATAACACATTTCTTACTGTTTGCACTCTCAAGGCTGAGGAGGACACACAGCTAGTCTAGCCAAGCAGTCATTACTTTTACTAACCCCACACAATTCTATGATATAAAACTGTCTTACTTAGTACTTTTTGGGCAGATTTACTATTTCACGTTACCTGTACTTCCCAACTTCAGAAGAGTCCTTTAAACTTTCATTAATCTCCCAGCATGTTATAAACTACTCTTGTCCAAAAATGAAAATATTCTCTTACTTTGCTTAATAACGTTAGATGCAAACAACAAAACAGCCTAAACACCAAGTTACACTTCATCACCATCACGGCTGGGCTTCGCGAACGAAGATTTGGGAAGGGCTCTACCCATGCTTGCTACAAACGCACTGGTGGCTAAAAAGGCCAATGCAGGACAGGCAAGTCCGGTCACAGAAGACACAGCAGAGTCTTCTCAGGTGGTGTTGGCGAGGCACGGTTCTTTCTACATTGTCTTTTTCTTCGAGACTGATCCTGTGTGCGCTCTCAAAGGAAGGAGCAGTATTATAGATGGTGTGCCTCCATGCCTCCCGATTGGAGGCCAGAGTGGACCATTGATGGTGGTCAATATGGCCAAGGCTGAGGTGTTGTTTGAGGGAGTCCTTGTATCTCCTCTTCGGGGCTCCTCTCTTGCAGCAGCAGGTGGCAAGCTCAGCATAGGGCACAATCTTAGGGAGGCGGTGATCCTCCATCCTGGAGACGTGCCCTGCCCAGCGCAGCTGCGTTCTCAGCAGCATGGCCTCAATGCTGGTGACCTCTGCCTGCTCCAGAACAGACACATTAGTCACGTAGTCTGTCCAGTGGATGTTTAGTATTGTCCGGNCAAGGTGATTGAGAGTCTTGGTGTGGGCCTTCAGTCACCTTACACTGAATAGGCTTCCGTCGGTACGATAGTGGATGTAGATGCTGTTGTCTTCATCAAGGTCTGCCATGGCCCTTTGAAGCATCATGCTGGAGAAAATCGTGACTAGGGTTGGTGCGAGAACACAGCCTTGTTTCACACCATTGGTTATGGGAAAGGGCTCAGAGAGTGCATCGCCATATCTGACTTGGCCACGCTGGTCCTCCTCATGCAGCAGGATGATCATTTTGAGGAACTTGGGAGGACATCCTAATTGTTCCAAAATCTGCCACAGGCCTTTTCTGCTCGCACAGGCCTTTTCTGCTCACAAAGTTACACTTACGCTTGTTGTATTTGCTCTGGGGACTATTTATCAGCATATTGCTCTCAGGTGTCATAGATTAAAAATCACATTGCACATTCATGCTAAGAAATACTACATGAAAACGAGAGTAAGTGAAGCAAAAATAATTTTTAAAAATCCCTAGGACTTCAAGGGTCTCCAAAACCAGTATCTGTTAATACAGAATAATGCCAAGGCATGAGATTTACCACTGGCAAACTACAACAATGCATTTAAACTCAAGTTTAGAAGATCTGCATTTGTATTAGCGTATCATATTAAAAGCATATAATTTCATATTTTAAACTGAAAATATTTATGCATCTGTTAGCTTTAGACAAGAAAAAGGCAATGTGGATGAAATCAGCTTAATCATTGTTTCAAACATGATGATGCGTTAGTGACTTCTCGTATTGACCTTCATTTATACTAAACTTATTCAAAATACTAAAACATTTACTAATGAAACCAAACCCCAATTTTTATTAGATGTGATGGTAACATTGTCTTGTTTCAAGGGCTAGTCAGGACTTCAGCATTGACTTAGGACATGAACAAACTTAAAGTCAGAGACATTTTCTCATGCAAAATCACCACAGTGTCAAAACTGCTGCCTTAAGTATCTTAAAAACTGACAAGTTATCAAATGCTCAATCCCTACCTGAAAAGTAGACACTTTTAAAAGGTCCAGTGGAAACTATTTAAAGCTAAACCTCTAATATCCATTACTTTAATTTGATAAATTAAAAATAAGTGGTGGCAAAAATAACAAACTACTTCGAAATTATGTCGTAGCTTTATGATATTGAGAGATATAAACAGTTTGAAAAAGATATTTATGTGAAAGACAATGCACTCTATTTACTGTATTCATCTGTAAGGCTAATTATGAAATGCTGATTGGCAACAAGAAGTGACAAAATGGAAAAACATTCCTTCAGCTGCGTGATACATACTGATTCTGGGGGGGGAAAGTGCAAACTAGCTAATCTCATTTTCCTTAAAAAAGTAATTAGTACATAAATATTAGATTTGTAGATCTATTAGATTTAATAGGTTAAAGTCATATTTAGGTTAAAGAATGGCCATCATTTGTCTCTTCAGATGTTTTAATGAGGTAGGAATTGTCATAACTGGATCATTTTACCCTTGCTAAATTCAAAAGAACAAAATAAGACCTATATTTTTCTCTAACCATTGAAGATTATTTACTACCCAGCAGAAAAAATCTATACTATAAACACCAAACTGCTATGTTTCTCAACACAGAACAAAAGATGTGCAAATGCCAGCAAGACTACATTGCTTATGTCTACTTTATTCTTACTCTTTTTTTATTCAAGGTCATCCCAGCAGGAAATGAAAAACAGCCATCAGCATAGTAAAAACATTCAAACAGAGCAGAGCATGAAAATTGCACAAAAGAGGTTATATAATCAAGTCAGTGGAGTAACTGGATGATGTCAATGGCACTTTAATGCTGCTTTAACTACTGCCCTGTAAAAAAGATGTGTCACTTTGTTGAACAAACAAAGACAGAGCCACCACTTAAAAAAAATACAACCAAACCCCACTTGCAGCTATAGCAGCACTTACAGTAATCCTCACTGTGAGCAGTGAAATGTATTAGAATACCAGAGTAACCAAGAATTTTTGTTTGTTTCTTTTTGGTCTCTTTTTAAGATTTAGCCCCAATGTTTCCTTTACAAACAAAATTATATCCTTCTCCATTTTCTTGGCAATAAATTTACTGGATTAATTTTTCCCCAGTCTAATTACTAGATACAGTATATGATTTTCTCTGATTTACATTGAGACTGTTTTTATTATCTATACATCAGCATGCAGCACATAAAGCTACTGCATTTTTAGATGAGAAACTAAAACATTATTCTTACATGGTAAGGAGGTATCATAGTCAATAATATTTAGTATACTGTAATTTCAGTAACAAAAGTAAATGGTAAAAAATATTAAAATCTGTACAACAGGATGTAAGAACACTTGGTAGTACTCATCTTGATCATAAAACCATGACAGTGATTATGATAAGACAACTAAGACAATATAAAGTCTGGACAATCTATCAATTTTCTAATTAAAATAATACATGACTTGCACAAAATAGGTAAGATTTGTTGAAATGGACTTTCAGTTTACAAGACGTAAAAACTGTATTTTATCAGGTACAGCTTTGGTGAATGGAGATCTTATGATATATCCTTCCCCAAGACCTAATGATTTGTTTTAATGAACATTTTTTTTTGCCATTAGAGTTGAAAGGAAAACATTTAAATGTGAACTCAATGAAGTGCAATACAGTATTGTCTTACTAAGTCGGTAGATCCCTCTGCTGTTGCCAATTTTACCAACCAGGTACACAGTGCCATTAACAGGACTCAAGTGGGACTTGCTGGTTTCAAGTTTCAGGCCTGTAGGCTTACTTGTCAAGAATTATACATGGAAATTTTACCCTGGCATGATTATGGCTCTTCGTCTCACCCACCTTCAGAGTCCTCCAAAACTGAAGAAAATCCACAATCCTCAAAAATCCATACAGAAAGTCAGTATCTCAAAATTAGAAAATTTATTTTATAATCTCTTCTAATTCCCATGCTATCTTAACAAAAACCCCACCAAACAACAAAACAAAACCCAAAATACACAACCAAACCCCCCTCCTTTTAACATTAACAGAATTCAAAGAAATATAATGCTGTTTCTGCAGCCTGAGAAATAACAAGAAAAGGCAAAATTTATCTTTATTCCTCTCAGGGGGATCTAATGTTAAAACCAAACAATTTAAAGGTTGTTGACAGCACAGCCATATGTTTCATTACCTATTATTTTTCACAGAAGTATCCTTGGGAAAGGGCTGTTTTCTGTTCTGTGTTTGTGCCATGCCCAACAAAACAGAGCACAACAGCTGAGCCTGAGCGCTCTCCTAACACAAATACATGATGGTCAAAGTCTTGGATCAAGCAAAGCATGAACTAATGGTTGGTACAATCTGTATTGTAAAGGTATAAAATATTTCCAGAGGATTAGTGACAGTTGGAGGTCCAACCTTTTCTTGGTTTCCTTTATAATATTTTCTTTTTTTCAACTGCACTTTTAAATAAAAAAAATTAGGTTTTCCTCCATAGTAGACTAAAGAAGACACCAAAAAGGGAAGCTAACTAGTTTGTGGCATACCATGAACCACTGAAACAAATGCACTAATAGTTCTGTTTGGATTTGAAGTTAACAGGCTTGTGAATTACTACTGTCAAAAATCCCACAGAAATTCTGCTCCTATGTTACAGTCAAAAATTAGTCTTTTTTTTCTCCCATCTATCACTCTGTAAAATAAATAACATTTCTGCACTTCTCTGTCTCACAGGGATGCTTAAGTCTAAACTCCATATCCATGAAATACTGATATTCTCAGAGGAAAGAACTGAAAGCCAGAAAGAAATTTCATCATCCCTGACCTCTCACACAAGACAAGTCACACAACAATAGAGAAATTCCTGTCTTAAGGCAATTACTGCTGTCAGAGCTGGACTATCCCTTTGAGAAAAATATAAAACTCTGATTCAAAAGATCATTAATCAGGCAAAACTTAATGGCTTGCTAGTCATTCTAGTAGTTAACTATATTCACTGTTAAAAATGGGATAGTCTCACACTGCTACCAGCCTGAGCATGTTTGTCTTCATTTTCTGCTTGCTTACTAGAAATAAACAGCTTAAAGTGAGGAATAGCACTGACCACTGAAGTTCACACTTTTTTTTTTTTTTTTNTTTTTTTTTTTTTTTTGGTAGCAGCAGCTCTTAAAAGATGTAAAAATAAATCGGTCAATCATAAAACTTCAAGCACGGGTGGGCAGGAAAGCATACTCACAATTCTATTATTCTGCTTTTGTTCTATAGCAATTAGCCCTCTCTCTCTTTTTACTGCCAGGGAAATGGATGCGGGGCAATGCAAGCAAATGAGTGTACAATAGTCACAATAAGAAATATGAACTGATACAGAAGAATTGCCTGTCCTTTACCAGAGTGCCTTAAGCTTCCTTCTAGCTCTGACACATCAGCATCTCTCACACAGGACTACCCAGCTGTGTACCCTCTATGCTGGGCCAGTGTCAGTGGAGAGCTGAGGGCAATCAGTTCTCAGTAAGAGAAGATCCTATAGCTGAAAACAGGGATGAGAGTGAGGGCTGGGAAAGAAGTAACAAACTGGGCAGTAAACTGATATCCTAGTACATAAATCTGGTTTCCCGGTCAGTGCAGTTTTAGGGACTTTTCTTTCCTCGGGGCAGGCAGCCTCATTGATGCAGTGTGTGTGAGCTTGCATTATATTTATTATACCAATAAACAACACCCAGTATCTGCAATGTCAATGACCTTACTAGAGAATGCCTGTTTTGTCTCCTTCAATTCAAAAAGCATTCTTGCAATACAGGATCAGCAACAAGCCAAAGGATGTGGAAAATTGAAGGAATTACTGCATCTAAAAATAACATCTAAATTTAACTCAAAAGCCTTTATTCATAGTAAATCTGTGCATCACTCTTCCTCCCACGCTAGGCAGCTTTTGTTGGAATGCATGTCCAACCATTATGCAATTCTCAGTTATTTCCAATACAGCAATAGCCATATTAGATTTAAACAGACAGAGGTGTTGTCAGAATTTATCGGGATAGTTGTTCTGGTAGAATGCTGAGGACATTTTATGGTTAATATGGAAAGCACTATTGGCTCGCATAAAGGGTAACAATAAAAATTCAGGTACTCTATCACTTGGCTTCAGACTGGCTTCCTGGTTTCAGACAAAGAGACAGCTCTTCCTTCCATTTCATGGGAAAATCCCAGGTCATCCCCCTGAAAAAGCCACAGCTCTTGGAATTGTATTTTCTGCTTCCTGAGGTTAATGACAGGCTGCAAGAGCAGAGAAGTTAACTGTTTTTTTTACTCTGCCTCCAGCTCCTCCTGCTTCTGGAACTCGGAAGAACAGGGAGCAACTGGGCTATGATAGGAGTCCTCTGATATTTATCTCCTCATTCCTCAGGAGTGCAGACAGCCTCGGGGCAGGCCACTGGGCGTTCCTGTCTCTTGGGAGAAGCTGTTTTCTCCCTACAAAGAGCAATGGAAGTGGCTACTAGAAAGCATTCCACCTTAAAGCACCCAACTGAATGACATTCAGGGAACTTCTGGGAACAGAGATTATTCCTTCTCTTTTCTTATGATATAAATATCAAATATCAACATTATAAACAAAAAGTAATTTTGAAGCTACTATTCATTAGGGAACAAGCTACCTTACAGAATGCACAAGTGACCTTACAGAATATAATGAGAATAATAAAAGATTAATAATAAACATGCTTTATACATTTTTATTATGTTCTGTAACTTGAGTCAATCAACACCCATCTCCCTTTACCTTACATTGCAAAAGCAGAACTGAACTAAGGAATATGCCTACAACTTCATCCCCTGCATGTTTCTTTTCTTCATTCTCTACCTACATCAAATTCATTGACTAGTTTAAAAAAAAAAAGGCTTGGTAAACTGGATCGCTGCTAATTATGGATGTGTTTGAAACTTTCAAATAAGTGTTCCTAGTCTTGTGTTTATTAATTATTTTACATTCCACTAGCCACAGAACACATATTTTGCTCTAAGTCAGGCACCCTCTTCCTAGCAGTTCTAATATTGGCAGCATTAAGTCAACAATCAATTAGAAAGCACACATTTTATTTATTACTTATCTTTGTAATTATTTCATCAGATTGACAAAATACTAAAGATACCAAACAAAAAAAGCATGAAGCACTGGTAGACAAAAAAATGTTTTCACACACTTATATATTGTTCTTAAGGCAAAAAAGTTCATTTCTGAATAAAAGCAAAGACAATTCTGCACTACTTCAACCTTCACAGTTTAATGTCATTTTTAAAACTGTAATTCAATCTGATTTTCCCACTTTGATCACATTTCACCTTACATCCTTGCTTTCACCACCCCATACACACTAGCTATGACCCAGGCCATATACATACCATTTGGTCCATGTGGAGAGCAACTTCACGTGCTGCCCAGTAAAACATCATAGCTAACAGGGACTCTCAAGGGGTCTTTCCTAGTGCTCAAACAGAAAGAACAGTGCTCTCAACCCCGTGTGTTTGTAAAAAAAAAGGGGGAAAAGTTCAAACACTTGATTACTCTTGCCAAAGTAGAATGAAAATAGTAGAATTACCTCTAAAATAATTAAGTACAAACCTGCCTTTCATCATATCAGATGGTCTAAAGTATCCATGTAGTAAATACCTGGCAAAACAACTCAACAGAGGGGACATTAGTTAAAAATGAATTTGTGAAAACTAAAATTGCAAACATTTTTCAAACTCGCTCTGGTGGGTGGGTAGAGCAGCAGGCGCAGGGAAGCATGGAACAGGGGCTGGTGGTGCTCACACCCCTGGCAAGGAATGAAAGTAGAAGGGGACTTCTTCTGCAAGGAGGTCTCAGCAGGGCATTTACAGTTCTCTGTGTGCTCAAACCTGCCCCTTCAAGCTGCATCACTGACTCTGCTTTATTTTGAGCTTCCTCTCAGGCCAGGTCTGGCTTGGCCCCAGGGGCAGGTTAGCAGGTTCCTCTCCTTCTGCCACCTGCCAGGCCACCTTCTTTCACCAAGACTAACACGAGTGGCCACAGACCATCACTGGCTATGAAAGCAGGGAAATTATTCAGAATTAAACCAAATGTTTTTTCCCTTGTTTATTTTTCAGCTAACTCTGAGAACTGATTGAGAAGACCAAGGGCGGGAATGAGCAACTACTGTTGGCATCCAGCAGCCAAAAGAGAGCCAAGTACCAATCACAGGGTGTTTCTGAGTTGTTTTGCTTTAGCTGCAAAGGGGTACTACAAACTCTGTTTTGTAAATTAAAAAAGAAAATTGAAACAAGTAATTGTTATATTAATAACATTAATATACTAAATAGACCAGCTACTTAAATACCCTATACTTACTATTTTCTTTTAATATACAGTCTAAATAGTCAAATAAATAAAAAACTTTGAGTACTATTTGCAGCCAAAAATTTTTTAAAAATCTTGGTTTAAATAAGCAGATATATCTACTAATTACTCTTCAGCTTTCAATAAAAGATTCTTAGAATGTTTCTACTACTCAAAAATACATATCTACATGTCTTGGAAATGTATAAATTAGTAGCACTTCACTTGACTGAGACCACTGCCATATATATGGCTTAAAATCCAGTGAAAAAATTCTTTCCCACAAATATTAATCACCACATTTTAAGTTCAACTGAAAAAGACTCCTCTGGACCTACAGCTAAACTATCATTGCTGTAAGACTGGTCAGAATTACAAATTTTGTCTGATCCAAAGACATAAAAAGGCCAATTTATGGCTGGGATTTCCACAAATACTCTAAGAAGAATATAAGAGCCTGAGGAGTGCAAGCCACAACCCCAGCACTTAGCCCCTTAAGTGCAAAAATTTCTACTGGCAAAGTTTCCTCAAGTATCAGATGTTGTGCTACTAGAGTAGTGCTGTCGCTGAAATCTCGCCTGAGAGCTTACACATTTGCTCTGGGCTCTGGAAGGACAAGTCCCTCCTATGTCCAAACCATATGGCTAAAGATGAGGCTGAGCTCAGGGGACATTTTGTTTCCCACCCACTGAAGCTTTATCACTATGCAGCTCAAAGCAACAGAATTACTAAATGAAAGAGGCACCAAGCAAGGAAGGGGGGAGAGGGGAAGGACAAAAACCAACCAACCAAAAACCAACCAACCAACCAACCAAAAACCACAACAAAAAACAAAAACCACAACAAAAAAACAAAACAAACCAAACAAACAAACAAAAAACCCCAACCCAGAACACAAATTTTAAATCCACAAAGGCATTCAACAAGTTTTTCAACTCCTGATGCTATCAAAAATTTCATATATATGGGTCCAAATCTCAAAACCAATGTATTTTATGGGCATCTACCATCGTGTCCGATTATCTCCCAAGTTCAAAGTTAAAAAATAAAATATATTACTTCCACTCTAATCATCAGCCTCTTTTAAAAGCAATTTTTGTTTATGCAGTTCAGAAGTTTAACTCCTGAAAAAATGAAATATCTTTTCAGAGAAACAAGGATAATTTCAAAGTGAAGTCAGCCTGCAAAAGCCAGTTAGTAATTAAAATATATTTAAAAAATCAACCAACCAAACAGGATACAAATTCTGTCACAGGCAATGTCTGACATGCAAGACAGGTACTTGCTCTATGCTAGTACTATTACAAAACAATTCCTTGTGGACATTCACAGGAAAAAAAAGTAAATGAAAGGTAATGAAAAACTCTTACCTAAAGAACCTGCGTTGCATAGATATTACTGTGTCCAGTATATTCTGGGAACTCAAAATTTTACCAATATTGAAATAATAAAACTAGTTTGAATTCAACTTGATATTGTTGAATGGTGATTGCTAAACCACAACTTGTTCTTCTTTCTTTCTTTGATTATAGACACGGGCCATGGAATTACAATACTGGCCTATATAATATACCTGAGTGTGGGGGTTATACACACATTATTTGCCTACCTCTTATATCTGTTATCTAAGTGTGGTTCACATTGCAAGTTCATCAGAACTCAAAAATTTCCGCTATCTGAGGTGTTTGGCCATCCCATTATTTTTCAAAAGTTCTATCTTACACCTATTGATGGATATATATCTGATATACAGATATGACCAGTATAAAGAGTGACACAGAATGCTGGGGCTTTGGTTTGGGTTTTTGGGGGTTTTTGTTTGTTTGGGGGGTTTGAGGTTTTTCTGGGTTTCTTTTTGTTTTTGCGGGGTTTTTTGTATAAACCTTGTTTTCTGCCACTTAACTACTCTGCCAAACTGTTCACTTGGAAATCTCTAATGAATACTGTCTCAGACTGTTTTTATGGATTTCTTCTCTTTCCAAATCTTTTATTCAATTATTCACTTGCAAGATGTAACCAAAATGTTTAAGTAAAAATAGAGGATGTCAAAAAGAAAACATTTACTCCAGAAAGAACATAAAGTTTACACAGTATAAAACATATCAAAATATTCTCATATCACAGTGGGAGGATTAGAGGATTTTCTGGCTTAGATTTCAAAACTGTTGTTTCCTGAATCAAGAAAGATGTTTTAACATATCAAAAATTAAAAATTTTCAGTGATTTAGCTTAATAACAGAGCACTGAGAAAAAAAAAAATAAAAAGAATATCCTGTGTTTTAAAAATTGGTTTTAATAAAGTATTGATGTTTTTATACTAAGAAAGGTATTTACAGACCTTTAATAATTGTCTGGTAGCAATTATTTACACTCCTGACAACTATGTCTTCAATCTACAAGTAAAACATGCTTTAGCTCTACATAAAAGTCTAACTAGCAAACATTTTAATTGATTCCACCCCCTACATGGATGTTATTGCATTTACTTAACTTTTTCTCAGGGCAATAAAATTAACTCAGAAAGTTAATTACTTGAATCTGGCCAGAGCAAACCACCTACTCACATGAAACTGCTCTCACTGCTCTTGCAGCCCTGTCACAGCTCTGCAAATCTTTATGCCTGATGGAAGTCTCTTCTTTTACTGGCACTTTAAATCAAATGCCTAGGCCCTTTTTATTGGGGACTGAGAATGTTACCTAAGTCAAAGATCTGAATTTTTTGATTCAGTTTATGTCTATAAAAAATAACTTGAATACTCCCACTTGTCAAATTTCTTGGAGAGTTCATCAAAATCAAACTAAAACTTTTTTCTTGAACCCAAATTAGTTATTACCCCAAGGAGTGACAAAATAGCTCTTAAAAGGCATCCTCCTTTAATAGGCAGCTTTGCCAGCAGCAGATCAATTGCTGTGTACTTTTTTATATACATATGCAACACCATCATACTGCTGCTTCAGCTTTTTACATTTTACATTTTTACATTGTCTTAGCAGACAATGTAATGTAGCATTATTTGTATTTATTATGAGTTTTGAATGGCTCACTAGACTGATCTATGCACCAGAACACACAATGCCCTACAAAATTTTGAAAAATACTTGTGAAAAATAAGGAAAAAAAGTTTTCTCACCATTAAAACACTACAGGACATTCATTCACACACTTTAAAGTGTTGAATATTGGTGACTGATTTAATCTGATTATCATGATAATCAACCATTAAATAGAAGCCACCATGAGATATCAAATAGTAAAATTTTGTATCGAAACGGTCAAAGTCCTGTAAAAGTGAAATATTTATCTCCCATAGAGCATAGTGGACCGTGGATAGAGGTTATAAACCTCTGAAATTAACTCTTTTGAGAAGTCTGCACTGAATTTCATGCTGCTGTGAGCAGTCATGATGCTCACACTGCCCAGAAGTAAGTCAAGCATGCTTGGATTCATTTATTTCATAATTTTTCTCCAACAAAGGAACCCAGCAACAACACGGCTAACAAAATGCTATTAAATCCATAAGTCTGGCTAACACATTGCAAAGACCTTGACACTCAGCAGTCATCATCCTGCTTACCAAAACCAGTCATTAGTTAAGGTAACGCTGTGTACTATTTTTCCTTTTTTAGACCAGCCAGGCAATGAACAGTCTGTTGTAATAAATGATTTAAGAGGAAAGAATGCTGGAAGAAAATGTTTCAGAAAGATCCGGGGAGTGGCAATTGGAAAGAGAATAAAAAAACCTTAAAGTCAGAACAAAAAAGGGAGCAATGTCACAGACATTAAGACTAATTTGGAGTTACATACGTTTGCTCATTGTTTTGCTTAGTAAAACTCAAAAACACAACTCAGAAAAAAAAGCAAGAGACAACACTACATTGCACAAAACTTCACACTTCTCATTCCACAAACTTTCACAAGGTTCACAAAGCTGTGCCAGGCACTGCACACTCTTTAATGTTCTATCTTTCCTTATCTTTGTAAATACAGATTAAACAAAAGCCCACATCAGTCTCTCCCTCACATGTCTTTCTCAGGAGTTTGAGAATCTTTGTTGTTTGCAATACACATTTTCTGTTTAAAAGAATCACTTGACTCTCATTAGCAGCACTAGTAAAGCCATACCAAGAAGAAATCAAATTTGGCAGCCTGATAAGCAAGGGAAGGAAAAGGAAATATTTGAGTCATTCTGTTCCAGCTCAGTCAGCTCTCATTGCACCATCTCTATGGATTGTCTTGAAACCCTGCCCACATTTGCAATAATAAAGCCTTTAAAACTATTTTTGTTTTGGTTTGTTTGGTTTGGGTTCTTTTTCATCACATCCAAATGGAACAAATGATAAAGGCAATCTGGCTCAGTTGTTTCCCTTCTACTGTATGTATATATACATATATATACAATATATATTGCATGTGTATATATAAGTACGTAGACACAAACATATGCACATACACATTTAAAATACTAACTTCTTTTTATACATAAACTTCTCCAAAAAGACAAGTAACTATAAATACTTAGGTTGCATGATGTAGATTTTAAATGTCACCTTTATAAATGAAACTTTTCTGTAAGTGAAGTCTTATCCTATAAAGATGTAAACACTTTGGTTTGCTGGAAGAGACTCAGCAAATGTCCAAGTCCAGGAAGAATCAGAAGCCTGGGAATTACTCATGTATACAAAGTTATGCATAAGTTCACATTTGCAAGATGAGATCTAGAGTATACAAAATATTTGATCACAAAATAATATATGAAGTGGGGAAAAAATCTGTAAACAAACTACAATAAACTTTGAAAGTCTCAGAAATCTGAATCCAAAGAGAAATAATTGAAAAAATATCATTTTGAGAGATGAATCAAGATGGATGAAAATTCAGTTTGTTTTTCAATTGTTTAAAACAGAATTGGAGTCTTAAAACCTTAATCTAACATTTTCATTTTGCCCACTATACACAGTAAAATATTCCTGTAAAAGGCCATTTTGTAATTTAAAAAATAAAATATTATACAATTTTACACATAATGCACTATTTCTCTTCTTGTTATTTTCTGAATAGTTGTCTGCTATTTTTTCATGTAATAATAGCAGTATCAATTTCTTTTATAATGTTGATGTTTCTACAGTTTTCTTCTATGTTCATGCCAAGCTCTGTTCTCTTCTTTACTTGCTGTACTTCATATTTTTCTTTTCTGCTAGACTTTCAGCCTTTTAATTTAAACCTAGTTTATTTACAAGCCAATCCATAAGCACATGTGAGCAGTCTAACATTTATTTAATATCTAAATGACCAAGTTTTCTGCCGGCTAATGACATGCCCATGTCATCTCTTAATGAGCACTGACCTCACGTGGGAGGGAAGTCACTGAGAGTTACTCAGGAAATGGAAGAGGTTGGAATATTTATTAACCACTTTTTTCTCTTTGGCATGTGTTTACCACAATTTTCGGTGAGACACTCCTCTCCTTGTGTCTCAGATCCAGACCCTTCTAATGATGCAAGGGTTAGGCATCTCCCTGTTATTTTTCCACCAGCTGCCTTTGGGAATTAGGAGAGGAGTATATTTACTCACGTCCAAGCATCCATTTCTTACTCTTTCCAGTGAGTAATCCCACGTTTGTCTCCACAACTGTAAAATTTCTTGTTCAGTGTCCCTCATGCCCCTAAATTCCCCAAAGTAATGATGAAAACTCATTCGCTTCATCATTTTTTAATTAGGCTGTTGTTTGCAAAAACTGAGTAACAGCACAGGCACTGAAGCTATCTGTTAACAGAATCAAGAAGTCAGAAGAATGTTTACAGCTGTGATTTTGAACTGGGAATGTAGACAACAATACCAATCAATTCACTGATCTGTATAATCTTTATGGCTTTCTAAAACGTTTCAGTAGAACAAACAAAAAAATCTTGTGCTGACAACAAACTCCCAAAGTTCTGGGAATTCAAGACAATCTTTTGAAACAGCGATAAAGCAAATACCCTACGCAGTCCAGGTAAGTGTAGGAAGTGAATGGCAAATTTTCCTAGTTGGTGAAGTTCACCAGTAGAGTTTCACAGAGAGCAGTTCAAGAGAAAGAAATATCTTGTTGGGGATTATTAGAAAAGGAACAGAAAATGAAAACAGACTACACTAATGCTGCTCTACAAATGCCCAGTTAGCCCACATACCAATCTGTCCATGCAAATACTGGGGAAAGTTGTAATTCCCTCACCTCAAAACAGCAGAGTGGGGAAGCAGCAGTCCAGATTAGAGGTTAGGAATACCAACCTTTCACTGAGAAGACTCCAACTTTAAAAAGAAATGAATGCAGAAGCTTAGGATCATAAATCATGTCCGGCATTGAGATGATAGAGAGGGATCAAGTATTCACTGTTTCTTCCAACAGAAGAAATGAGGGACACTAAGTGAAGCTAGCAATGTGCAGGCTTCCAACAGAAGAGGGCAATTTATAGCACGTAGTTTTGCATAGTACTCCCTGTCACTGAAAGTTATGAGGGTAAGTTTACAGCTAAATTAGTTGGAAAAAAAGAGGTTAAATAATTTGTGGAGGAGTCATCCATCAAGATTTACATATAATTTGGAAATAACTTTAGCTCAGAAAATCTCAATCTGCAAGTTATTATGTTGCCATAAGCCTTAATATAGTTGTAGATTTTAATGTAATTTTATATAGTTTTATAGTCTTTTGCATTTAAAAAGTAGTTTATACCCCTGTACCAAATACTTAAGCTAGATTTTAACCTCTGTGTCACATTCTTGAAGCCTGTTTCTGTGCCAAGGGGGAGATATTAGGCTGTGTTCAGATAGCTACTAGAACATGTATAGTCAAAATACAATATTGTTTAGTTGTAGTATAGAGATGGGGTTAGAGGGGACTGGAAGAACTCCAAATAGAAGACGTAATGTGATGAAGAGGAGGGTGGGGGGAGGAAGGAGTGGTCTTGGGACCACCGACTCAATTCTAAGGGGGTGTTCCTGGGGAGGTGGTTATAGATAGCAGGGGGGGGGGCTAATTAGACATTGGATGTATTTTCTAGATAGGGAAATTAAGTAGAATCATAAATTTGTAGAATTCTGTGATCCCGGCGCGCATGTCATGGATTGCTATAGCTAAACTCATAGTAAAGGATTTTTCTCTGTCTTGCCCTGTCATGGAAGTTTTCTTCCTAGGTATTTCAGGCAACAATTATAGGGATAAACAACTATATGCTGCTCTATACTGTCTACTTGTTTGTAAGATGCATTTTCAGTCACCCTCAAAGAACAGCTATCAGGTCAAATGGATCTTCAATTTTATTCATTACGGATATCTTTCTGTAAATAAACATATATTTAGCATTTTAACACTCAAATGTTAAGTTTTTACTGGTCAAAAGAACGTTTTAGTAAAAAAAGATGAAAAGAAGAAATTATTAACTGTAACATATGACAATGTATTCCTCTGATGACAGTGTGTTGAATATACAGTAAGATATTTGCAAGAAATGTTTGGTATTATTTTATTCCATATGTTTCCCATTCTCCAACAAAGAATTTGATGAGGGCTAACATTCTGCTGAGGTGACAAAAATGTTCTCCCACTAGTGCATCCAGTGACTTGAAGTGAAGACTCATTTGGGCCTTCTGCTCCAGCCCTCAACAGCTCTGCCTGATGTCTCCCAGTAAATGTCAAACACTATCAGTGCCGTGCCCTTCTGCCCCCTGCTAACGACCAAGCACATTCTGCAAGCTCTGCAAATGTCTCCTTAACACACTCATGCCTTGGTCCTGGCTCATCCCATCAGCAATACAATCAGACTGCCTGGGAATGGCTTTAGCAGGGTTCGCATCCTGCACACCCTACACAGCTGCTTTGCTGGGGAGGATTGGTGTCTTTTGCAGTATCCACTTGATTTGCTGGGACTCAGAGAATGGGCCTTACTAGAGGGAAAATACTTTCCTTTTACTAACTTACATACTTTAAAAGTTGTTTTGTTTTGTTTTGTTTTGTTATTGCTTATGACTCCTTAGTCTGCTTTTTTCAAGTAGTTTTTTTCTCTTGAAAATTCGAGGAAAAGATTCTCTTCTGAACATATTTTAAGCTTTTATTTAGATAAATAAAAATTAATATCTACATACTGATGTTTAAACTCCTTTTATTGTGAACAGAACACTAGTCAAGATACTCGTGCTGGAGAAGGCACAAATAAATTAATAAGCTGCGCAAACCCGCAGCAGCTTAATTCAGTTGTTCAACCAGTGTCTCAGGCTATCTGAACCATCTGTTGAGAGCAAGCAGATATGGCACAGACCCAATGGGCACCTCGGTCCTTTTGGGGAGGGTAGCCAAAATAATTATCTCAAATGAAGGTGTCCGCTTTTGAGTGAGCTGAATCTGCTACAGGCACTACGAACCGTACTGGGTAAGTTGTTACTCATTAGAAGGGAAGTTCAGAAACCAAATATGGACTCTTATGGGTAGAGACCTAAATGTAGGTGTTTTAATCTCAAATTGAATTCTGCACTGGTTCATAACATTTCTATGAAGAAAGACCTAAGACAATTTCAATAAAAATTATCTTGTCCTTTCCCTCCTATTCTGTCATCAAGCAAATCATCACTAGCAAATGGCACCACCTATTGCAGTTCCTTGCCCAGCCAAGAGTCTGTCAAGATCTGTGTCAGTATTCAGTTACTTTCAAACCCTTCAAATAAATCTTTTTTTAACACTATGTACAAATCTCTGTCTTGAATAAAATCTTATACCAATGTCATACCTTTTGACTAACTCCTATTTGCAAATTGTTCAGCAGTGAAGTGATCAAGCTTACTCACAGTCCAGATTTGAGACTGCAATCCTTTGTCCTTCACAGTGCTGAAGTGTGTTTATTTACTGCCTTAATTTTTCTAAAAGCATTTCAAAGATCTGATCAAAAGCAAGAATCCTGTATTTTTACATGAAAATGGGACAGTTGTTTGCTGACTGATAATGCATAGTTTCAAACAGCAGATCTGCAAACAGCCTGCAGTAAGATTTCCACTATGATAGCCCAGAGACTCCTGCACTGACAGACTCCATACATATCACCCATTTTATTTCCCTAAATGCTTCTGTCAAGAGGCATAATGTTATCACAAATCAACACTGAAATGCAAAATGTCGTTATATTTCCATTACCCCTACCTCTTTAGTAATTCATGTATTCTCCAAACAGATGTGTGATTTGTGTAATTCAGCGCTGGGTTATTTTAATTGTATTAAGATAAATGCTCTTGAGAAGCATCAATAATGCTATTCCCTGGCATTATGAATGTACATTAGATTCCACAAAAAATTCTCATGGAACTATGAAAAAAATGTAAGTACTTCTTACTCAGATATCTAGAAAGCCACCACAGAACTAAAAAACTCTTTCCTTTTTCTCTTTGACATTTACACTACAAACCAGAAATGAAAACACATAGATAGATAAATAAATAAATAAATAAAAAGGTGTGTGCCCTAAACTATACAATGTTTAAAATATGTTGGAATCACATAACAAAAACAGTTACAAGCCACACAGACTGTTACCTTCACTTTCATTTCACTGACTACCTTCAAAAGCTACTCACCTGAATGACCACAACTTAAAAAGTTCTATTAATGTTTGATCACTTAAAATTATATTTACATATTGAAAAATATGTTTTGTTCATAACAGACATGCTGGACAGGCAAAGTAATAATTACCCATAGATAACACTGAGTGACTTATTTCAAAATAAAATTTTCTCCTCAATAATTTGATGCCATTCTTAGTGCAAATCAAGTCCACTTTCTTTTTGACAGCTATTTTTGTCAATTTTTACCTTTTCTGCTAATAGCAGAACATCAGTTTCTTTTCTTGTTCAGTCTGTTAGACCTAAATGTGGTGAATACAATTCTGTTTGTACAGCTAGCAAAAAATAAGAGAGGAATGAGGTGCTGCCAAGAAAAACTGCAAACAAATTTCAGTAGTGGTCTGAGTATGTATAACTAGTCCTGTAGATGGGTTTGAATTTGGGTCGTGTTTAGGCAAGATACAAATAGCAACATATTGCATCAATATTCAAAGGACTCCTGTCAGAATTACCAACACCATATAGTAGGAATTGTTGTAGAACACAGAAATCCCCCATATAAGATAGGATACAATTATGGAAAGAAGGGTCAGCAATAGTACCAATACGCAGAAAATTTTACATTCCTCAACTGTTTAAATGGTCTAATATAAATATATTTCAGCAATTTCTGCAAATACACGAGCACTCTATATTTAGTTGGAGAGGAAAGGAAATTTCCACAATCGTACTTATGGCATGAAGTGGTTTTTCAAACCGCTTTGGACGTGGGTCTCTGTTCTTAAGGGAAGTCAGCACAGGACCTTCTGGCTGGGATGCTGGCCATAGTCCTACAGAGCCCAGGTAACAATCTCATCTTGGGTGAATCGACATGCTCATGCAAGGCTTCACGCATTCTTTCAAAACTGGCAGAATCCACCCTGAGGAAGCAATCTAAACCATGGATCCCAGCTTCCAGCAGGGAAGGGGGAAGTGCCAGAAAGTGGGGGAAGCAGGAGAGAGTGAGAAAATGTACAGCCAGAAGTAGCACTGGCAAGGTCAGCAACTAGTAATGTTATGAACAGTCTTCAAAAGAGAGCCTGAGTTTAAGAGTAGACATTTTTTATATGTGGGGAAAAACATTTGGCTGTACCATTGGTCTGGGCCCCACGCTGTTTTAATCCATGTAACAAATTATATGTGAAGTAGAGCAAAGTCAAGTCAGCTTCCAAAATGGGACATTTTTCAGAACCAGTGCTCAGCAAAATACTTATAAATGAGGAAAAACGTATGGTGATTTTTTTTTTACAAAATTACTTTGCACAGTCAATCTGTGTCATAAAGAAGAAATAAAACAGATGAGAGTGTGGAATTTATCAATGCCAGTAAAAATGGACTTAACGCATCAGCAACACACTTTGCAGGATTTCCTAAGCTTGTGGTTTAAAGGGGAAAGCATTTAATTGAAATTAATTCATTATTTTTAATTATCTAACTATCAACACTGCTACTAAAGAAAATACATCTAATATACAGGCTCTACATGAAAGATAAACTGTGAGAGTCAAACTAGAGACAAAAAATGAAACAGCCTCTTACTTTAATGCTCACAAATGTAGCTATTCTTGAGTGCAGAAAGCCCTTTGTGGGTGATGGGCTACCTCTGTGAAGCTTAACACTGCTGTGTAAAACTGCAGTTCAACATAGCAGGTAATGAGAGGTAAACTGTCCAGTAATTCAATTCAATGAATTCCTCAGACATGTAATAATTATTCTGAAAATATATCCTACAGCTAAAAGTAGGCAATTCATATACAACAGGTAAGCTATCTATGTATAATTGGTACCAAACTATGGATTACTAAATAATTTGTACCACTGTTCTTTGTCCCAGGGACTCATATGGCCTGACTATCTTTTGACCCATCTCCTTCCCATTTACAACAGCTGAGGGAGTAGTTGAGTATTTACAGATGTAATACTAGCTATTTTATTTATAACAGCTCCCTAGTCAGTTGTCAAGAAAGGGTAATACCCATTACTAGATGCTAAGTAAGGCCACCACTAAGTTTTGAAGAATGCTGGTCATCCACAGGTGTATTTTGAGAATTACCATTCTTTGTCAAGCTCAAAACATGTTTTTAATTTCTTTTGCATTACTTCTGCAGCATTCTAGCTTCCATTGTAATGGAATGATAATTCAGATTTGGGCTACTAGACAATTTGATACATTAGTGGGGTTGGATGTGTATAATGAATGCATTGTTCACACATTTTCCTCTGACTAGCTGCAAGATTATAAATACCCACCCCCTGTAAGGCGAGCTCCGCCCTGGCGAGGTTTAATCTAATAGTTTCTGCTGTTGCATTCTACCTTTAACATGAAACCAAGCCATTAAGACTTGACTCTGCAATCTGACTTTTTTTTCTTTTTTACATTTAAGATGATTCACAAAAACTAGCTTCACACAGTTTCCTGTAATCTCAAAGCAAAAGGTGTTCTGTAAATGTACTTTGTTTCAAATGTAAGAAACATTAACCACCCACTTCCTGTACTGTTCCCTAAAAGGTTTAAAAGTACTGCAGGATTAATCTCATTCTGCCAAAAGCCTGTGCTTCTTGCCAAAGAGGGACTCGATTAATGGTAAATGACTGTACTCTTCACATTAAATAATACTTGGAAGCTGAAACACAGAAAGGCTTTATAGATCTCTTTTGAAAATATCTGACAAAGTCACAAGTTAATTTATTACAGGAGGCCCTGCAGAAAATTCCCAGGGCCAAGCTCTGCTCAGCTTCCACGGCTGCCTGTGTGTAAGGAAAGGGCAGGGCTGGTGCCAAGAGCTTTCTGAGCCCGAGTAACATATAAGCAGGTCAGTGGAACAAATCCGTTCCTCTTAGTAAGCCACGAAACAAAATAGTGTGTGATGTTCATTTGGAACTCAGCCTTTATTATACGGAAGTATGGTTGGAAAGGTAACTATTTCAGTAAAATCAATGTGAACTAAATATCAGTTATTATCAATACTGAATTTTATTACCAAAAAAGTCCCACCAAAACAGTGACCAGACCCAACAGAGGAAGGGTCGGGCATTTCAACTGATACATTTGTGCCTGAATTTAAAAAAAAAAAAAAAGAAAAAAAAGAAAAAAAAAAAAAAAAAAAAA
>VXBX01001050.1:28271-140795 GCA_013400415.1 Scytalopus superciliaris
CCGAGCCCAGCCGAGCTGAGCCCAGCCGAGCCCAGCCCGGCCCGGCCCAGCCCAGCCCAGCCCAGCCCCGGTACCCAGGGCAGCGCGGGGCCCCTCGGGCAGAGCCACGGCCGCGGGTCCGGCCGCAGACAAAGGGCCGAGGCTCCGCCGCCCCCCGCCCCGGTGCCCCTCGCCCAGGTGCCCGTCCCCTCCTCCGCCCCCCGGCGGGCACTCACAGGATGGTGGTCTGGGGGGACACGGCGGGCACGCTCTCCAGCATCAGATGCATGCAGCGCACCGTGGTGCGGAAGCACAGACAGCGGCTGGGGCACCACACGCTGCCGCGCTGCGGGGGGGGCTGCGCGGCGGCGGGGAGGGGTCCCCCGCTGCAGAGCAGCAGCAGGAGCAGCAGGCAGAGCCCGGGGGCCATTCTGCGAGCAGGAGGGCGAGGAGGAGCAGGAGCAGGAGGGGGGCTCCGGCAGGTCCGCGTCGCGCCCCTGCGCTGCCCGGCCGCGGCTGCCGCTGTGTCGGCGGCGGGGCGATCCCAGCCCGGAGCGGGAGGGAGGCAGGGAGGGAGGAGGGGACGGCGCTGGTCCCGCCCCGGGCTGGGGCCGCCCCGCCGAGGGGTCCGCGCAGCCCCGCACCGGGGTACGGCCGCCAGCGCCGGGACACGGCTCCCTCATCCTCCCCTCCGTCCCAGGGAACGGGACAGGGTGAAAGGCACCCCCTGAGAGGGAGGGCAGCGTGCACCTCGGGAGAGAGGCAAGGCAAAACCAGAGGAAGTGAAGGGAGTGGAGAGCGGGGGAAAAAAGGGGAAAGCGAATAGAAAAGATGAGGGGAAAAAAGATCAGGGAAAGGGAAACCGTTATGGGAAGAAGCAAGTCCAATAAGTCAAGTTCCATTTCTGCCCTGCTCTGAAATAACCACGTACACAACCCTTGGAATGTCCCCTGTGAGCGCTGCAGCTTTTAACTGCTGAACCAGGACAATCATGTGCCCATATTTTGGTGGTTTGGGTACGTTGGCAAGGAGGTGTAAGAGGACCACTAAAATGTCACTTAGAAGAATAACGGTTGCAGCCACAACTCGCATGATCTAAACACTTTCTCAAAATGAATCTTACATGAGGAAAAAAAATTATATTGCCTTTGAGATTTCTAACACTGTCATTCTTATGTGATGTCAGACCCTAAGTAGACTGATACCTTTTCTCCAACCCTCTCCACACTTTGACTATCCCGGGTGAGCACTGGCATGTCATTTCTGTGATGACAGTAACAGTGATCACAACTAACCTATTAGGTCTAACAGCAACATATTCTCTTACAAATGATACATGTCAGCAGCCCCAGAAATTTCCAGCCAGAAATAAGCCATGGCACTTCTACAGGATTGCCTGCATCTCTTTTTCTTCAAGGAACTATGTAGAGTCTGTTCTTGTGTACAATTTAACTATAGTAATTCATGAAACTGATTGCCCACAGTTGTTGTGGAGTTTCCCGCTATATATTCAAGACCCATCTAGATGCAATCCTGTGCCATGTGCTCTAGGATGACCCTGCTTGAGCACGGAGGCCAGACCAGATGAACCGCTGTGGTCCTCTCCGACCTGCCCCATTCTGTGATTCTGCGATTCTGAATCTCACTTGGTTTTAGCCCATGAATCAGTGAATGACTTTTGGAAACTTATTTTTTTCGTTTTTGACATCACGTCAAATGCCTCATGTAGAAAATCAGAGCCTGGAAGTGTGCTATGAGTGCTGGAAATCACTGATGGGCCAAGAATCAAAATATGCTGAGAAGAGTCATTATCTTTGTTTTTCATTAGTCACTATGTCTCCTTCTGCAAAGCGAGACATGACTGCTTATATCTTAAAAAATGAGTTAGCTAGTGGAAATACAGAAGTGTTTTTTGTGTTCTAAGGAGTCCTGAACCCTTTACAATATCCTTCAGCATCCCAGTGAGCTGAAGGCTGGCCCACTGGGAGCCTGGGGGCTCAGTCTGTGTCTGGAGATAGGGGAGGCTTACTGACATGCCATCTATATGATTATGGAGTTTCTAGGGTAGACAGAGACTCCTAGAAACTCCATTCAGATATACTTCTAAATTGGGTACAGTTCTAAATACTGTTGCAGGACTGGGCTTACTCTGCTATTTCAAGACACTGAGTTGTTCACAATCTCATATACATACACATCAGCTGTTTTACAGCAGAGGATACTGGTCTGAAGTAGAAGGGAGTTTACAGAGTAAGCAGGTTAAAAAGTTCATCACCTCAATTTACCAAGCAGCTGCTATGTGTATTGCCTCCTCTGCATTTGTAATCAGTGTTGGGATATGTGCATGTCTTAATCTGAAAATAAATTTGTTTCCCGCTCCAGGAAAACCTCATGCACTTTTGACCTACAAAGTGCAAGTGTTGGCACAAGTGAGTTTTTGTTGCGGAAATGCCACTCACATTGGAGCATCTTGGCAGCTGTAAATCTGTCATCCTGCAGTGCCTGTACTGAAAGCAGCAGAACATCTGAGGTTAGATAATTAAACACAGCAATATAGAGATAATATAGAGATAAACCGAGATATTTGTAGCATTTAGGAAAATATGATGGCAGTTTCTTTTTTTGTCATTTTGGTGCACTGTGATGATTTTTTTTTTCAGAAATAAAGTACATAGTTAAAATTTATTATGTTTTCTAAAGGAAATGAATATTTTTCTGAAAAGCTTTTAGCTTTTGGAATCTTGTTAGACTATTGTGCTATGCATCAGAAGTATCTGTGCCATACATATGTAATTCTGAGAGTGAGAATAAAAGTGCATAGATACTCTCACTTTAGTTATGCAATTTAGCCTTAACATGCTCTTGCCATTTACTTTGTTACATGCAGCTTCCAGGCTCTTGGCTAATATATTATTGACGCTTCCTAAGTCATTAAGTTAGACTTTTTTTCATGCCGTGTGGAATCCAGAAGTATGAGGTGATGGTTTATGGCTGACTCGATGATCTTAAAAGTCTTTTCCAACTTAAACAATTCTATGATTGTATGATTTTAGTATTCATTGCATACTATTCTAAATTGGTCGCAGGGAAGGTTTCTGATAAATAAGACTTCCAAATGGTTTTGATATATCTTTCTATTCTTAGCCAGTTTTCATAGAAGAAATTTTTATAAAATGTGCAGGGTCATTTTTGTTGACCCTGCATATAAATATCCATGGGAAATTTGTCTTCTGTTTCCAATTTCTATACTTGAAGAGTTGACCTAACAAAAAGGGAAGAAAAGTGTTCTGGAAACAAGATGTCTTTCTTTCTGAATGCTAGTAGAACTGCTTTCCTTATAGTTAGATATAGTGTAAATCTCCACTTGCTTTTAAAAGTTCCTACCTACCTCTCAAATTTTTGTCAAATACTGCCACTTGCTGGTTTTATTCCATACCAGTAATTTAGTTTTATAGCTTTTGATTTGCTGAAGTACTAAAGAACACTTTCTAAAATTTTAGATACTTAATACTTTTATCTTTTGTTTTGCTAAAAATTCAGATATGAGCAATATATGCTCAAATCCACTTCAGTTTAATTTATATCTCCATGTTAACATTCTATCTTTGGATATAAAATCATGCATTCAAAACATTATTGAAATACTGACTATCTTCAGATACCTGACAACGGAAATGCTTTGCATTGACTTTGGCAGATGCTGAATCATGACCTACCTTGTTATTTAGAACCATTTTGGTCAACAATAACAGTAACAGTTAGGAAGAACAGATTTTCAAAATAGCTAATAAAAAACACCATACAAAATTATATTTAAAGTGTTTTCATTATAATAAAACAGCACAGGGATGTAAAGATTAAACACGTCTGACTTTCATTTTTTAAAGGCAGAAACAAAACAGACTAGTTTTGAAAGCATATAATCTTGCCTTTTATTTCTATTATGTATGCAAAGTGAATGTCATGGAGTAGCTGGATGGCATGTCAGCAAGTGTGCTAAATTCGAATTATTACAATTCATAAATGCTTATTCATAAGATTTTCCCGACTATCCAGGGAAGCCTAGGTTATACTCAGATACTTCCTGAGATACCTCATGCATCTTCATAGCCAGGTCAGTCAGAGGCAGCATAATTTCTCCTCTGACCATGGACGTGTCTGGGTTTACGATATCTGCTGGTCAAGAAGGAAGATTGAGGATGTTGTCTCCACAGAAGCCAGACTCACAAATCCTTCTTCCTCTCAGTTGGGAAAGTGATGTTGTTGATATCCTAAAAGCTGCCATTTTTCTTTCCTAATATAATATGAGTTTCTGGGGGAAATTATTCCTTCACTGGTTGCTTTATAAAAAAGGTTCCTTCCAAGTTCAAACAAGAATGTACCCAGCACTGGAATATGCTGGGTATCTTTATTTGCTTGGTGACTTGCAGACATGAATATGTGTTGTTAATTTCTTCATAATAATAAATTCCTGAGACTAGCAAAAAAAGAAAAGGTTGTCTCTCAAACTATCTTTGAATCTTGGCTTTAACAAGGCTACCTGGTGCTAGTGTATATGTCCAAGGAAAGATTCTTGCTATATTTTATATCAGCCAGTATAACTTCCACTTGCTAGATATTTCTGTTCTTTCAGACAATGCATTTTGATGTGTGTTTTCTTTCAAAGGGAGACTTTGTTAGGTGTAACTATAGAAAATGGACCTTGCTATCCCCTTATCTGGTATTTCAGAAAATAAGCCATAAGCTTGTTTTTTTGCTAACCGTGACTGTGGATCCATTGTTTTTGATTCCACAAAACTCTCACAGGTAATGCAGTAGGGGTAAAACACATCAAGCTGCACCGGCTAGTGAGGTCAGACTTGAAAAGTAGATAGCACAAGAGGATAACGTGTTTTTATCATTCTGTTTTTTTAAATGATATGGTAAGAAAAGTACTAAATAAAAAATTAAAATAATATTAAGTCCTGCTTTGGCAAGCCTCTTAAAATGTAGGAAAACATAATCAGACACAATAGAAGAATTTGCCTGTAATGATAAAGGAGTATAAGAAAATTCCCCTAAAGACACTTTCCCAAAGGGAAATGTACTTGAACCAATGAGCTCCTGGTTTCCCACAGAGTAATTTTCTTTAATATCAGCATAACATGAAATCGGGTGTTACTAGTTTAATCTCTTGACTACGCTGAGGAAATATCTCACCCAGAACAGATTCCAGGCTATGACTTGTACTACAGCTGTGCCTAGAGGCCTCAGACAGGATCAGAGGCACCAGCCACATTTTACAGACATAAATAAAAACCAATGCCCTCTCTGAAGACAGATGAACACAGTGGGACTGTGCCCGCTTCCCAGCTGAGGACTGTTGGGATGCTGGGCACCTTGAGCCCAGAGCTCTGGCTGTTGGGGTGCTGGGCCAGTCTGGGAAGAGCAAAGCTGGTCCCTGAGGAGAGGGGGCTGCTATGGGGAAGGTCAGCACCCCTGTGAGGGCAAGCAGACCTACTTTTAAACATACTGACACATTTCCAGCCTGGCCTCAGCTCATGTCCATCACCACAGCCCTGCCCAGCCATCCCAGGGCTGTGTTGGACACTGTTTTTCCCAGTGGGCCTGATCCCAAGCCCACTCCACAGGTCAAAATCTGGACCCAGCCTCAGCTCACCTCTGTCCCAGGGAGGTGCCTGGTGCCCAGGGCTGGGGTGACCAAGGTGCTCCCTGGCCACTCTGCTCCTGGCTGGGAGGTGGGATGGCTCTGACTGCCCTGCTGCCCTGACCATGTACGTACCAAACCCTAGGAAGAGTCCTAGAGACAGTGTTCAACAAACACTGTTGAAATCTCCAGACCAGTGTAAATATTCTCTGTTCTTAATTTTAAAAGAATGAGCATAACTGGGAGAAACATAGTCAGCAGATTGAGGGAGACTGCTTTCCTCCAGAGCTGGGGCACATGAGGTCCTGCCTGGAAGAACATGCCCCATTCTGGGCTCACCAGATCAAAGGGGATGAAAAAAGCTAGAAGTAGGAACACCAAGATGATCAAGGGCCTTCAGTATGTGACTTGTGAGCATAGACTGAAGGATTTGGGCTTCTTTCATCTGGTGAACTTGGGTTAACATTGTGATCCAACAGTAACCTGTGACACTTTGAAGAGAAATTACAAAAAATGATAAAGCAAAGCAATTCTTTGAGTGGCAGATGATATAATAGCAATGATAGAGGTGCAAGGGTTGTAAATTGTGGTTTGAAAAATTTAGGTTGGATAGTGTGTAAAAATATTCTTTTGCCAGGATGGTAGTGCGGCACTGGCACGCGTTACACAGAAATGCTGGGAATTGTCTTTCTGAGTGATTCTCAGAATGTTATTAGATGAAACCATGACTGCTATGAGATAGTGCTGGCAATGTTCTTGTCTGAGCAGGAGGCTGGCCAAGAGACCTTCAGACATCCCCTCATTCCAGTGGTTTTGTCATCACCTGACTTGCCCTTTGGCAATGACACCTCGCCCATTAACAATAGTGGGAGCCTAGATGATCAGCTTGGGCAAGATGCCCCACAAGCATTAGCAGTTTTACCAGTATGACACAATCTGAGACAGAAATGGTCTGCTCTAGTCTCCATGGCCTCAGCTTCCAGTGAAATGCAACAGTTTTTCTGGAGCAAAATTAACTTATCATAGCTTGATTGGAGTGGCAGATGACAATAGCTTAACAAAGGTCTTTGAAAAACCAAAAGTAATGCGATACTTTAACAGGACATTCAGAAGAATATTTTTTTTTCCATATAGATGCTTGTGTTTAAAATCCATAAACCAGAAAGATAAACCAGTTCCTCAGACTTTCAGGTCAAATACCAAACTGTGAGAGAAGAGGGTGTGTTCAACCGGGTTGTGTGTGATTGAGGCTATCAACAGACCTCCCTCTACTCATCCATGCTTTATAGGCTGATCAAAGTCTATAGGACTGTTCCACTAGGGTGGGCCAGCTCAGTCCTGTTCTCTCCCTCAGGGCACTTTCGATGTCCTCTAATTGCTCCCCAGCTTGACTAATTCCTGTTTGATCTTCCTCCTTTAGTCACCTTTGATGTTCTGTTGTTTGTTGCAAAGTCTTTGGTTAGAATTAAGTCATTCTAGACAGTAAGAAGGGGAGTACAAATAAGTACTGAAAGAGAACAAAACGAAAATGTCTTCTTTGCTCCAGGGGACTGAGTTACAATAGCAGTGAATTAAGGGTCTCAATTTCTTACTCAGGTTATTGTATCATGACCAAAATTTAATGTTTGCAGTCTGTGCTCTTTTCCTGTTGGCCCTTGAATTTTAGAATGACCTGTCAGAGAGCAAAACAGTCATTACATATGCGAAGCTTAAATAAGCAAAGCAGAGCCTGCTTAAGAAACAAATGAAGAAAAAACCCTACAACTAAAACCTGTAGTGATATGGGTCCCTTTTGCATGCAAATCAATGAAATGTACAATTCTCTTCAGTTGCACAGACAGTAATTATATTCCCAATGATCCTTGCTGTAAATGCTCCACTGCCCTCCACTCCTCAGTATGTCCTGTGCTCATCCACAAAATTTGGCTAGTTTGGTCTCCTTCCTTTCTTTTTCCATAGCCGGGGGAAAGCATAATTTAATCCTATCCAGTTCTGACTGAAATTGATGGTATCTTTAAAATATTGCTGGCTTCCATGAGTTAAGGCTCTGTTATTTATCTTTATCATATAATTTGAAACTTAATTAGGAGGAAAAATTTTAGAAAATTAGCAAATTTTGTCTTTTTTTCTGATGATTTTTCTGGCTTTGTTTTTCTTTCATTGCCACTTCTCATTCTATTCTCCTCACTGTCACATTTTCCAAGCAGAACAAAACAGCTAAAAAAAGCTCTCAGGGAATAATGGAGGCAAAAAAGAAAGATTTTTTTAATTACTCTTTTGTTTTATAAAAAAAAGCAAATATTTGAAAAACCCAGTGCAATTAAGATATCCTATTTTGTGAAGAAACAGACAAGAACAGTCTGAAGAACTCTTTAACAAGTATCTATTAGGAAGCTGTCAGTTGACTGGGATTTTAGTACAAATTATTATCCATTAAGATTTTTCAAAAAAACAACACTCAGTACCATTTGTAACATCAACATGAGGAACATACTTCCAGTATTTTAGTTTGTACCTTTTTCAGAGGCAACAGAATTAAAAGGACACAATCATTAATTCTCCATTTTAAACTTACTTTTTCACCTTCCTAATGCTTTTCTGCCCTTTCTCTCCAAGGCACAAAGTTTTGGGGTCTTAGATTAAAAAACCCAGGACATTAAAAGGTGCCTCAGTGATTCCTAATTCCATTTCTAGTTTTGAGTCATGGTGCTTGTTTTAATTGACGGTTAGAAATTTCTGTTATTAAAAAGTATTGAGGAAGGTGAACCCCAGTGGCACAGAAGCCTGGGGGATGTTCCTTTGTGTGAGCTCTGGGGCCTGGAGCAGTCAGTAGTTAAGACACTCAGAGCAGAGAGCTGGAGTTACTTCTCAGAGAGGGTTCAAGGAACCTCTGAGGACCAAGGAAGCAAGGGCTCAGTCAGTGACTCAGAGGGTCATTGGTTAGCTTGGAAGTAAGGACATGCTTGCAAGGAGTCTGTGAGAACATAATCCTTTCTCTGCTAGCTGCTCTGAGCCTTCCCTGCTTAAAAATAAAGCTCCTGTTTTTGCTCCAAACGTGTCTTTTTCTGTATTTAAAACATTTTTGGTCTTCTTTGGGAGGAGAACACCTGGGCAGATTCACTTGAAAGCCAGCTTAGGACCTTGCCACACCCACCTTTCGCAGTCATACATATTAGAATCATCGTTTCTCTTGACTGCTGTGAGATTTGGAGGGCGTGCACCTGGAACACTTAGAAGAGATCATTTAATAGGTGAGTATTTTAGTATTATAGGTAGCATATCTATAAAATATATATGCTGCTATATATTAGTATACATGTAGTATATATAGGCAGCATATATATTTTATCTTTTTAATTTTACCTTTTATCTATGTTTTATTTAAATTTAACATTTTTATTTTATCTTTTATTTATGGATTTGTTTCTAATCAGCATTTAACTGTGTATCAGATTTAGTAGGAAATAATGGGTGAATTCAAAGTGAAATTTGAAAAATCAAGGTTTATCCAGGGTTTTCAAATTGAAGCATGTAAGAACAATGATTTTTCAAGATGCTGAGCACCCCTGTTCAGACAGCTGCTTATCATGTGTAGACAAGATGCACCATCGGATGGTTTTCATGATCCCTATCTGCAGATGAGATCACCTCCCATGCAATGCTAGCAGCCTCACCTGAATCAGCATGTCCAAGACAGATGCAACCTTTGCCATGAATATTGCTATCACTTTGTATTTACCCACCTACGCTCAAAGATTCTCTTTTTATGCCGGTCAGTTTAAAATGGCTTAAAATTACAGTCATGCAAGTTCTGACTACAAAAACTTAGCACTTCAGCTGATAATGCAGTATCTGTTTTTAGACATACCACATTTTGATCTTAATTTTTTTCCATCAGCTGTCCTACAGAAAATGCAATTGCTTAAAAAGATCACTCCCTTCTCTTTCCTGGAATGAATTATTCTTCCAGACAGTGTATTCCAGACCTGACTCCTGGGATGGAAACTCAGCTTAAATAATTTTCAGAATTTGTCCTCAAATAACCATAAATGGTGCAAATGAGAAAGAGTGGAATAAGTGGAAGGAAATTTCAGAAGATTTTTTATTTTTTTTCTGAGGGGAAGGTAGAAAGGAGCATGTAATTAGGCAGGTTGAGAATAAGAGAAATTGGCACCTGACAAAAATAAGTTTCTTCTGAATAGGCTTGAATTGGTTAAATTTGCCGCTATTGCTGTTACCATGCCATTTTCATGGGTGGAGCAGCAAAACTAGATTTTACTGTGAACCTTTCTTTTTGCAGTTTACTGAAAGTGATAGTGAAATACGAGCTAATAAAGTTCTTTCTTGGTCCAAGAGGCTGTAGAAAGGCTCTCCATCTTGTTTTAGAAAACATACAGTTTTGGGGTATCAGCATTTCTAATCAGAGATTAACTCTAAAAATGTGTCAGGGTACATAGACATGAGAGGTAAATAAGTATCATGTCATGTGTAGTCAGATGAGCTGAACTATCTATTTTAGCGATAAAGGTTACATATTACTCACACTGGAGCAGAGACTTTACTTCTACCTAGGCCTAAACATGTTGGTGAAGGTTTTAACATTGATCTGATTGAATAAAAAGGTGGCTCACACATCTTGGGCAGCCATCTGGGCAGAGTCTAAGGGCTCCAGGGCATGACTGTGGATTTTGTGAAGCAACACTCCTCACAGTTTAAGACTATATGCTCATGTACACGCACTAATATTTTGTTAATGTTACAAGAAAAAAATTTAGTCTTCAGTTTCATGCATGTAGAGAATGAATCTCTTTAGGAACAATGTCTCAGGCAAGCACAATGTGGTCCATACAGAAAAAGATTTCAGTGTGTGAAAATCTGTTTTCATTTTGTTAACATCTCCTCAATGTGTAAATCCAGTAATGACTTGCACACTTCCGTTCTCTCATTATAAAAGCCATGATCAGTGAAGAATGGAATAAAAGCAATTCCATATGTTAGGAGGGTCACTGAATAGCTCATTCTTAATAAACTGTATTATTTCCTAGCCCACTGCTTATATACTATTGAATTTCACACATTTACTTATATTAATTGAAGTAACAAACCCATATAAAAATAACAACAGCCAGCTCATGATCACCACAAAAATGGAAAAAAACATGCAGCTACTTGTATTGTTTCCATTGTAAGTAATTGCTGCATATAAATTGATGCCTCATTTTCATGACAAATTACCACAGAAAGGACCTAAACTAGAAGTGTTCTCTAAAGCATAATTGGAAGCATTTAGTGCTCCTGTCACCCCAGTGATGTATCTGCTGCAGCTGCTGGTCTTCCCAAAGCTCCTGCAGGTATTGCTACCCCTGAGAACATTCAGTGCCTGCAGCCTCAGAGTTACTGGTGGACAAGCAGGACAAGCATCACCAGAGGAGCCAGAAGCAAGGGACATCTTCATGTGAGGCTGTAAGATCTGACAAAGATAACCTGGCCCAAGGTTCTGTTCTTCAGGGGGATAACCATTCTTTAATTGTCAAATGGCAAGTGGGTGCTTGAGCAAAATTACAGGTACTCACAAATGTAAGTCATGCAACACATAGAGTGTTTCAGGGCTGGAGAAAGAAACTTCATCAGTCATCCCCATAGTCCAGCTGGTTGCCCCTCAGACTTGTGCTCAGTGCCAGTGTGGGCAACCCTAACATTTGGTGTGCAGTAGGAGACAGAATATTGGCCTTTTTTCAGTGAAGTAGTTTGAATTTTCAAGTGTTAAGAATCTCCTATTTTCAGATTACAAAAGCAGGACACATCTAAAGCTAATTTAAGATTAAAGATTTTTGATGGGCTATGTCCTGTTTATTTTGCTTTTTACTGACCCTATTTACCTGTTCTGTAACTTTTTATTCTTCTATTTTTATTCTTTCCACAGAAAGTTTGGCTGATCATGCGTTTTCAGAATCATTTGCAAAAGGAGTGGTTTTCAATGTACAGTCAGTGAACCTTACAGAATCCACAAATTATTCCTAATCATTCATGAAGGTAGTTAAGAAAATCAAGTCTACTGTTGGCAGGGTTAAATGTTTTGTTTAGAGATCAATGCCTGCACTGAAAAAAGTTTGTGTAACGAAAACTCTTGCTCAAGACTTAGATCTGGTCTTCTCCACAAAAAGCATTGAATTGCAAATGCTTCATTCCACATCATCCTGCCCTTTATGATGGAAGCACAACTCCCTGTACAGTGACAAGACAGAGCAGAAATTTATATGTGCATACAGTTTCTGCCATCATTTTTCTCTCTTTCATACCACTGAGACACAGAATCCCATTACTGATTTTACATAACAAATCCAGAAATTACTAAAGATGGGAAGATTGATCAGCAAAGAAATTATATATTGTACAAAAAGAACTTGATGATGTGAAGGAATAAATAGAAAAACAGGGTTAGAGATTGCTTAGAGATAACAGATACTTTATTGATCGATTCCAAAATGTAGCAGTTGGTCACAGGTCTAAGAGCCATCAGTAAATGAGCAAGAAAATGTAAAATGTAATACGAGACTGTAATGACATGCAAAGTATTTCTGGGCAATAGAAACAGAGATATCCAGTGTTATTTATGAAGACACTGCTTGGGATACTGGGCATAGTAGGCTCAAGAAGGATTATGTCAAAAAAGTTCAAGAAGGATTAAGTCCACAGGCACAGAGAAGGGCCTGTTGATCACAATGGAAAATGGTCTTAAGAGACCAGAGGAGTTGGCTCATACTCTTTGGCAAAAGACTTTCTCAGAAGAAATACTGATCTTGGCAGGAGAAAAAAGCAGGGAGTGGGCATTAACTACTTCAGCTACTGCTACCCAGCTGACCGCTAACATAAGGAACATGATGCTTATATGTACTCTGCATCGTGCTAGCCCACTGGTGTACTGAGATTAGAAACATAGCTATCCTCCGAAATGTTAACTTTTTTCCATCTGTTCACCTCTTGCAGTTTCTTATTCTTTCTTTTAAGCTTTCGTATTTTGTTGGTTTTGGGGTTTTTTTCAGAAAAAGTTTCACAGTAGGAAGAATCAAGTTCTAATATGAAAAACTTGCTATGGCTGTACATGATCATAGTGCCATAAGGCTAACAAGAAACAGAATGGATCAGGGTCTATCATATATGCGTGATTAAGATTTTACATGTGATTCTGAAGGAGAAGATCAGATTTCCTGAAATGTTTCCTGTCTTACCTACAAAAACATATATATCACACTGTGTATATACGAGGTATACAGACTTTCTTCCTCCTTCTTTCTGAGTCTGTAGTTGACTGCACAGCTTTTCCCACCTTTCTGTTTTGCATTCTGCTGTGCAAAGTGTCCTGGACCCTCTGTATGTCCCCCATTCCCCCAGCAGTCGACCAGCCTTTGCTAGGAGCAAAGAAATAGTCTAGAACTTGTACTGGTGCTCCTGTCTTGGTCATTTAGGATGATCTCTAAGGAATGCAATTAAGAGGAATGATATGCAGGGAAAATGTACAGCATTAATTATTGATACCAGTGCATAATGCTGGACTTAATATATACTCAATACAGGAACCCAAGCATATGGTAAAGTCATAGTTATGCTTAAAAATCAATTAATTGTCAAGTCTTTGTGTGGTTGCTCTTGTTTGTTTTTGAGGAAGATGTTTTTAATTAGGTGGCTTAACACTGATAATGGAATCTGACCCAGATATTAAGTCATTGCAAGGGTAACATGGGTTACATCGTTGTGTAGAATATTGCACATGTATTGATGGTCACTGTTCCTGTCACAGGCACTGATGACCAGAAGTGTTAGCTGACTGGTGTCATTCCCCTTTTCAGCTCACTGGTTCTAAAAGCAGCATGACGCCTTAGTGCAGATCAGAGGAAAGGGTTTCCATTGGCTTTTCCCTGATTTTTCAGTTATAGAAATCTGATTATCAATGTATTTAAATATATTGCACACAGTACTTCAGTTGCACTATCTAGGTCAAGGAACCACTATTCAATTTCTTTCTAGGAAGTTCCAAAATGTTAGGATGAATTTCTTTTGCTTGCACATTTATGTAGTGTGGGAAGTGCATCATTTGTAGAGGCAGCCATACATCCTGAGGGGAGAATTTGAGGAATCAATAGCCAAGGCTTCTTGTTCAAAAAGGTCTCTGAGGATTTCTTTGTTGTAATGTCATGTATGAAATAAAGTGAAAATGCTGAAAGTGATCATAGAACCACTGTGCTACAAATGTGGCAACACATTTTTTTATTTATTTAGAGTAAGATGTGTTAACATCCAGCATGACAAAATTTGTACAAAGTTCACAATTTAAAAATGAAGTATCACAGCAACTTGTGATTCCACACATTTATAGCAAAATTAAAATGTCAACAAATCCATGCCGTGTAGTACAAAAATAAATCAAACTTCAGTTCCACAGAGAGCACAATAAATAGTTTATACAAAATTCTGTCTTAATAAATGATTACTTAAATCAACTTAGAAATGAATATGAACAATAAGTTATAATAAATAAACTCTGATGACTCACAATAATTTCATATGAAAGGTCAGCATTCTAATATGTGACACTTTTGTGATCCCTATATAATAGTCACAGATAACTTTTGATTTGATATTATGTACCAACATTAGATGAGCAGCAGATTTGTGCTTAAAATCCCTTTCCATTGTACATAGGTGATAACAATAAGAATCCAAAACTGATACTATCTATTACTCTACTGAAAGCATTACTATATTGGCAAAGAAGCTGCAGACACAATGCAGTGGAAAAATGCATATGCCATTATGAACAATGAAAGCCCTAAAAGGAGGCTAGGGCAAAAGTACAATATATATGGCAGAAGGTGAACAACAAGCACCTTGCTTCAGCTCTCAAAAAGGCAATTCTGAGCATGGCAGCTACAACTAATAGCACAACAGAAAAAGGGCACTGTACAGATAAGATACTGCAGAGCCCCAAAGTAATTACATAATCTTTTCCCAGCTAGTTATTAAAGTCCTCGTGGAAAACTGTAAGCTTTTGTACAGTGAATAGTATAAAGTGCCGCTGGGATATACATATATTTATACATATATATATATACCGAGGTTGAGTATTGTATCAGAATATTTGTTGTGAGATCCCTGTAGTCTCCCTTAGCAATATTACTGGATTAGCCATAATGGCTTCCACTATAATTTGTTCAGGTTTAGTGTCACAAGGTTAATGACACAAGAAATTGCACACCTCCGTATGGATATATAGGGCAAGGTAAGTGCAAATAGTCAACTGGCACATTGTGGGGACAATGACCCTGTAAGTCCTGTTCTGCTAAAAATATTTTATTTTTTACAAAACCCATCTTTTTCATAACAAAATTTTAAAGTACTTTTGTACTTTCTGCATAACATCAAGACATGGAAGGAAAAGATATGCTATCAAATTTAAATAAATTCAACATCTGTAAAACACAACACATCACCAAATTTACTACTTAAAAAAGAAAAATGTAGTAATAAAAAGTGGTCTTATGCATACATATAGTGCAGTCATTTTGAAGAAAACAATCAAATCTTGAAGGTACAAATAAGTTTTACCTTAAAATGATCCAGTTTAAAGCAAAAAAAGTGCTGAAGTATATTTAGTTACATTAAAAATTTGATTGCATTCATTTTTGCAATAGGTAATAGTAGAACAAATACAAAGCATATGTGAATGCTGCAGTAATGATTGTTCTCCAACAAAAAGGAAAACATAAATGTTAAAATGTTAAAAATGGGATCGAATGCTTGGCAAAGCAAAAGGAAAAATCTTTACTGAATGGCATTCCTACTACAGACAGCAATGAATGCCATTCAGTAACTAATAGATACAGATCATTTGTGTTTATCCCAAAACTAAAGATGTGAAAAGGCAATATTAACTTTTAAATATTGTCCTCCATCTTGAATTGAAAACACAGAATTTCTGAATGATGAACTACATTGCTATAACAGATAGTTCAGAGGGGCACTAGCAGTCCAGTAGAGATAAGAGAATGTTGGCTCCAAAGCTTATTTGAAAACAAAAGCTGAAATCTTCACGTTGTCCACCTCTGATATAGTTCTTTTCATAATGGAAGTTCCCATATTCATACCATGTAATGCTTAGAAGTTAATTAAAAAGTGCTGTTTAAGCTGCTTTGAATCTTCTGTCAAGTTTCCATGGCTTGATGTTGTCTTACAATAAATTACCCATTTTGTATCTTACATCTAATCCATGCCATTTTCTTGGAATTCAAAAAACCTCATTTTATTGCCCCCACCACACACCATCCTTCAAAAACAAAAGTCACATAATATTTTCAAGCATTGTTCAAAAATAAAGCATTTTTGCAACCAATTCTTGCTATGAAACAATATGCACACAAAATGTATTTCTTAAATCCCATAAAATCCTCCAACATGAGGCAAAATGATAGTGTTTAAAAAGTGGCCGCAGACTGCAACATTGTCATTCAAAGCTGTTTTTTTTTTTTGTCCATTTCAGTTCAAAATACTAAAACATTTAATCACTAAAGCATTAAAAAGAATTTACACTCTATTTATTTTGATCAGCTTACCTCTTCAGAAATATATATACCCCAAAAATGTGCATACATTAGCAGCTATAAACATTACATGGCATATCACACTATGTCAG
This sequence comes from Scytalopus superciliaris, assembly GCA_013400415.1. Taxonomy (NCBI): domain Eukaryota; kingdom Metazoa; phylum Chordata; class Aves; order Passeriformes; family Rhinocryptidae; genus Scytalopus; species Scytalopus superciliaris. The sequence goes on from VXBX01001050.1 coordinate 44,585, forward strand.
CTTATATGAAAACGTACAAAATGTGAATGTATTCAAAAAACTATTCTGCAGTTACTATCTTTAAAGCAAGACATAAAATCATTATGAAGTCTTGTAAGCATAACACTGTTTCAAACAGAAATAAATATATAACACTTTCTGGTAAATTACAGCAGCAAAAAACAAGAGGCATCCTTTTTTTAAGCAAGATTTTCATCACTATAGCAGCTGTTCAGACCTGAATTCCTCTCACAGCCTGCTTTATATTTTCCAGTAGGGCTTTATTTTCTGGACTCTGATAACGATCTTGATTTGTATACATGTCCGTCAAAGTGGTCACGTAAGCATCAAAATTTTGTTCATTGATTGGTTCCTACGAGATATTAAATAGTAGTTCATATACAACTTTTATTTTCTTAATCGTATATTCATTTAAGCATAACATATTAGCAAGGCATATTGCCACCATTTTTTATAATATTTAAAATGCCTATTTAGTTCTTACTTAATTTTACAGGATACACTGGAACAGGCCCTCCATGTCTCTTAGCAGTTAAATGTATCTCTATGGTTTCTGTGCTGTTACCACAAATATCCAACTGGTTGATGAATCATAAACATAAAAAAAGGTATCTATTGTATGAAGTGAACTGAAGATCGCCAAATTCCTTAACTTGTGCTCTCAATCACTTACCATATGTGGCAGCTGGATATTAGCTAGACTATGAATTAAAGACTGGCTTAAATTGGCCAATTCATGAAGAAGAGACTCATTTTGCTGTTCAATTACTTTGTTCTCCTCTTCTATCGTCTTCAGGTTGCTCTCCATTGTGGTAATCTAAAATGGACAAATTTGTGTACAATGTAATATAAGGCAAGCCGGTATAAAGCATGCACTCTTTGAAGGGAGAGATAACAGAAATACCAGGGAAAGGAGAAAAGGTGTATTCATTCACACTTAGAAAGGTTTTGCTTGAGTTTGAAATTCTTATCATCGTTAAGGATTTCTTATTCCAACTCTATGCTGTATAACTTTAACAGCTTGTCTTTTTAATACTGGTGATAGTGAGTGAATGAACTTGGATTTGATTCCACTCCTTTAGAGCTTTTCTTGTACAGTTGAAAAGCTTTAAGAAGATCCTTAGTTCTGCAAGTTCACCCATGTCGTTAAACTCCCAAGAGCCAATCTTAGGGACATTCTGCAATAAGTCATGCTTCTCTTATATTTTCAGCTATATATATATATATATATCATTACTTAAGCATGCACAGCTCCTTGCTGCCAGTGTTTAGCTCTTTGTAAGTATAATCTGATTCTGTGTAAATTCACAGGGCTGCTTTTGAAAGCTGAACAGCTGCATATTATTGCAATGGATGTACAAATTCAAAAAGGTTTCCAATACATACAGTAACTTGTAAAATTGAAGAAACTGAAGAATATTTGCACAGAGTCCTGCGGCATGACTACATCTACAGGCAAAGATAACTGAGAGTGTGCTCTGCTGTGTTCCCAGGTGACTAGACACATTAGCTCTGACCTTGCATGGTGCCCTGCTTGAGCTGAAAGCATTGCTGAGAGGCAGCTTCCCCAAGCTTGTGCAGACCACTGTGCTAATGGAGCTACAAGGATTGCAGATGAGCACTAGCTTATGTCCAGCTCATCAAGAGCATACGCAGAGCTCATTCACATCTGTCTGCACTTTGCAGCTCTGTCCTTACTTTCCACATGGGGTGACAACTCTCAACATCTATTACAGAGTGTACAGTGTGCTCTCTATGTGTGTAGGTTAAAATGTGCATTGACAAGAGGGTGAAAAAAGATGCCAGTGAAGTGGAAAAAATGCTAAAGAACACAAGGTTTTGAATTCTCAAAATGAGCTTTACCATTTCTACACTGGCACAGAGAGTGAACTGTGGGAAGAATTGATATAATTAGAATGCTGATGGGAAGGTCAGAGTTTTGTGCAGAAGTAGCAGGCAGGTTCTTAAGTGCATATTAACTTGATCATGGGTGAATAAATTTTAGGAAATTCTTGCCGCAATCAGGTAGTTAGGTGTCTAAACTTTTATTCTGGACCAAAAGTTTCAGTCTGCTTGTGGAAACACAGTTCATAAGTTGATAAAGTAACTTTGAAAAGTGATGTGGCTACATAAAATCCTCAAGTATCTCTTACTTTGACTACAGGTGTTTGTACTGGAGTTAATCCAAGCTGTCAGTATTGCAGGGTCTTGGTTTTGTCACAACTAAATCATTCTGAGCTATTTCCACAAAATATAATAGTAGGGAAAACATTTTCTTCAGCTTTGAACCTGGACACATTCTCCTGTCTTGTTTTACTTTCAGATTGTATATATTGGAGGGCAATGATGTATGCAAATGCAAAACATCTTTCAAAGGTGCTTGTTAGAGTCAGTCATTCTCGAATATTCACCCTAAAAATTGTTTTTTATATTAGAGACCAAAGTGAGAAATCTGATGCAAACGAAGGCCCTGTTCAGTATGGCTTAGTGCAGCTGCCTCACACTAACTTCAGCAGGTGCTGACACTCTGCAGATTTCCTAGCTAGCTGAGCCCTGCAACTTGAATAGATCTTTTTTGCTTTTTTCATGAGATGCCAAGTATCTGCAAATACAGTGGCAGCTGATCAGCACATCTCACCCTTTCATGTAATACTCATTTGTAAGTATCTAAAGATAACTTGTATACTTAATTATTGTATTCGTTTGCTTAAAGGCTGAGATTTCCCTCCCCATATTTTACCTTAAAACTAAGGAATGTTTACTAGAAGATCTTAGATGAAAAATACTTTCTCCAAAGCCTTAAGCAAATAGGCAGCTGAGTAAAAGAAAGTCTTACGAATGCTCCAAGAAAAAGGCTGCAACATGACTTTTTACTTTATTAAATATGAAAAATTCTACGTGGAAGAATTTCTTGTTCCTGTCATAGGAAAAACATTTCAGTGGTGCTTACAATCATATGGGTTGAAAATCCATTCCAAACAAGACTGTTGCTACTTGTAGTTCACAGAATTGTCACTATTTTCCCATTCTATATTCCCTGTCTGTCCAGTGTTATTGAAATCTGGGATACACAATGATTTTCTAAAAGTTTATCAGCAAACATTTTGTTACAGTCACTGTAATTTTACTGTTCCAAATAAAGGGGACTGTTGACTTCGATCCTCTTAATAGTTTGATAATGACTATGATGTAACTCTATACACGATGGAAATGTAAATTGCTTATCTTTAGGACAGTGTGTGAATTTAAAACTAAAGCCTCTGATTTTTTTTGTGATGTGTGAGTCAGCTGGGATTCTTTGCTAGGCATTAGTAGCTAGTGGGGTAAGAACAGGTAAGTATTAGACAAGATTATCCAGAGACTGCAGAATTTCTAGTGTAGGAAGTAACAAACAGTTTAGGCAAGCACATGTCAAGATTGGCTTAGGAAGATCTGGGAAGTAGGAATGGAAGAAGACTGGTAGACAAAATAATGTTTTTGGGGCCTCTTTTTTAGAATCTTATTAATTACTTTAATGACAGTTAGTGTCACTGCCAGTCATTCTGCCTTTTTTCTATATCTGCTGCACCAAGGTGTGAAAAACATCTTTTCCAGCTTGATGGTAAAACCACCAGCTGAGCTTTTTTATTTTAACCAAGAACATGCAGTGGTTCCACATAATGCCTCATCTAATTTCTAAGAATATGCAATGACACTAGTCTGAATTATGAAAGCCGGAACTGAGACCACTGAAGTATGGCTTCTGTATTCATTTCAGATCAAACTTTGAGGTGAAAATTCCTAGCTAAACCTGTGAAACTCAATACATGTTTATGTCTATGATAGTGTTTTCATGGGTTTATTTTATTTTTCAAATCATCTAGCCAAATATAAAATTAAAAATGAAGTAAGTTATTGACAACTGGAGCATTTAGCTCATCATCATCATCATGGCTGGGCTTCGCGAACAAAGATTTGGGAAGGGCTCTACCCACGTTTGCTACAAGCGCGCTGGTGGCTGAAAAGGCCAATGCGCGATAGGCAAGTCCAGTCGCAAAAGGCACAGTGGAAAGTCTCCACAGGCTGTATTGGCGAGGCACGGTTATGTACACATAACAGACAAATGCTTCACACTTTCTCAAATCTCAGCTAAATCAGTCTGTATGTGAATAGCATCTAGAGTGTATTAAGCACAAGAAAACATAAGGCAATTGGAAGCTGCCAGGCTTAAAACTTATGACCAAATTTCTCCAGATTAAAGACATGTAAATTTCCTGCCATTGATTATTCTTCTTGCTTTACATTCTTACGGATTTTGTCGTCATTACCCTACACTTGTATTTGGTCACATCAGAAAACTGTCATAAAACTGTAACTCAAACCCTAAAAAGGCTGCATGAGGACAACAGAACCCTGAATACAGGCATATAAAGTACAAGTGAGGTTTCAGTATCAATTTGGCTAAACTTTAGAACTCAAAGAGAAACCAAGTTGCAGAGGTAGATCCTGCCTTATATTTATACAAGAGGAGAAGGAGGAGAATGGACATGGAGTTCTCCATAAGCAGCAAACAAGTAACAAGGAATGGTTTACTTGTTTCCATCAAGACAATTGGATGACTATGATCATGGGACTAAAGACTGATACAGACTGTGATGAATTTCACTGTTGGTGTCTGTGCTCAAATCGTGTGAAGATAAAAGCACTGGAAGCTATGTTGTACACTGGAAAATGCTAGGGAAATAATTCAATTAATTTCCCTCCTTTGCTTTTTCCATCCAATTTTAGGATTGCTGAATAATGGAATTTTAAATCATAGTCTAATGTTAGGTTTTCCTTTTCTTTTTTTTTCCCCCCAAAATTTATGTGGAACATAAAATGAATTAATCTGGATCTTTGGAACCACTACTGCTGCCAAGGGCTGCACTTAGTGTATCACGTGATGAAGTGAAGTGTAACAGGTATTCACTTCCCTATCTAAATTTCCTCTGTAAGACCTGGCAAAAGTCATGTTGCTCATCTGGACTCCTTCATGCTGTAACTTATGTTAATGATCATGATGTCACACAGTATTTTAACTGCTGTCAGAAAGGCATAGCCTTATCAAGGGGAAATACAAAGCTGACCATGACAGGTCGTGCTTTTGCCATTATTTTAAAGAACATATTTCGCCAAGTACTTTCTTTTTTTTTTCCTCACGGATGGTAACTGATGTGGAAATTGCATAATGAACATTGTTTCCTGAATTTATAAACAGAAAATCACAGATAGGTATCTTAATATATAAGAAATGTAAAAGGGAAAAATGTATTTCCTGTATTTCTTTTAATCAGTCATGTAGAAAAAGCAGCTGAATTTAGGGCTTCATAAAACTGTTACCTGAGTTCTGAGTTTAATCATATCAGCTTCCATCTGGGAGTTGGATTCATTTAGTTCTTTGATTTCTTCATCTAATTGTTTAATTTCTTCATCGTTTTCTATACCTGCGTGACATAAAAGTAAAAGGGGTGTTAAAATAAGGTAGGTTTAAATGAAAGTTCAGTGAATTAATTCCATATTTGTAAATAAATTTATTTCAAGTAAAAATGAAAACGGAAGCATTCTTCAAACTTTTATTCTGATGTTAAAACAAAGTATTTTCCACTACTTTTCCTTTTAAATTCACAGTAATTATCCAGTGAAAGTGTTGAAAAAGTCTAGAGGATCAATAGACCTTTAACTTTATACGCATTGATTTAACTTTACATTATAAGAAATGCACCTGCAGCAAAAAAATTACACTCCACTGTCATATGTAACTTATTTAAAGACTGACCACTTACAGATGTTCTGAAGGAAAACAAAAAATCTCAGTTTATGCTAATCTCTTCATACTACAGCATTGTCAATAGAATCTGTAACTCATTCAGAAGTGAAATTTTGTTGATGAACTGGAATATACTGTGTTTATCTGCAGTTGTTTTTAATGGTTGAGGAAGGCTCAGAATGGTTCATGGTTCAGAAGGATATTATTAGATAATGATATATAGAATAATTTGCAAAATGGAAGTGATTTCTCAGGGTTTGTGGCATAAACATTAAAATAAGAAAATTTTAAATGAATCTGCATTTCTAAGAATTCAAACAGGAATAAACTGTAATGGTTTAATTTATTTATCCTTTCAATTACTATAACAAAGCATAAAATAATCCCCGGAAGAGATGGATCGGTTTTTCTCAAATCAAAGTCTGAACACATAAAGGTAGAAAAACTGGTGTTCTCACTCTCTTGTTCTTATGCTACTGTGAATCTTGCACACTTTTCTCCACAGTGCCTCCTCTAATAGGAAGGATGTCACAGAAGCATAGAATGGCCTGGGTTGGAAGGGACCTTAAAGATTATTTAGTTCCAACCCCTGTGATATGGGCAGGGACACTTCACAAGACTAGATTGCTCAGAGCCCCATCTGACCTGGCCTGGAATACTTCCAGGGATGAAGCCTCCACAATTTCTTCTACTCTGATTCTGAGGACATTACTGCCTTTTTATCAGCTACAAAATTTGAATACCCCCAACAGGATGTCACCTCCCTCTGAAGATTATGGAAGTTGAAATGGCACAAGGCCATCTCCATCTCCCAGAGGTTACAGAGCCACAGCTCCAAATGAATTCAGGGAAGCTCATGAGGAATTGACACTTTGGAAATAAACCCTTTTTCTCTTCTGAACCCTGCAACAACATAAGACCAACTATCCATTTGATAAATGAAATGCGAATCATAAAATTATAACGGTATATTCTACTTTGAATTATTTTAGAGTTTCAGATTAATGCTCCACTCCTGGCTCAGGCTTCCACAGCACTTCTGCTGACAGTGAATTCACAATTAATATAGAATGGATTTATACATGTAGGAAAAAAAGCCAAGAGAGTAACGATAACTTTAGTTTACAGAAAAGTAGTATTTAAGAAGGTAATGATTAAAAATTTACCATTACTGGCCCGCTGCTTTATTGTTAGCATTTGTTCTCCAGACAGCTTTGCTTTCTTCATTGCTGAAGTAGCTCTGGGGCATCCTGATAAACTGTGAACAGTAAGGAGCGTGTTAATTTTGATAGGTCATTGAAAATAAATCTTTAATCCAAACCTGTAATAAAAACAGTATCAGAAACATAGTTTATCTTGACTGCCTAGCACTGAAGAGTGTATTAGTCTGGGAAAAAAAAAGGACTTACCAGTAGTGATTTCATGGTTTTGTTCTTTCTTCCAAATTCTTTTTGTATAGACAGCTAATATAAAAGTCAGATATATAGTTCAATTTTTCTGAAGACACAATATTTTAATAGAGCTTTTTATTTTAAAAGCAATTACTGTGTAAATACTCCCATTTGAATTTATATGTCCCTGCTCTGAACTTCCACCCTTTCTGATTCAAATGTTAAAACTGAACGGAACTGAATGATGAGAGAAGGGAACATGAGCTATGTCTCACACCCAATGAGTAGCTCTTATAAACTGTGCACTTTTTTGGTGGGTATCACCTACTGAGCTGACTAAATTGCCCTTTTCTAATTTTTTTCTTAAAATGGCAGTTGGCTTTTTAGTGGACCCCAAAGAAAGTCAGTCCCATAAAAATGACCTGGTCTTGATGGGGGATATAAATATGTCTTATAATGCATATTTGTTGCATTTATGGATGTATGCTCAAGTTATCTCTTCTCTCCCATGTTGCCAAAATATTATGCTTTTTAATTACATTGTACAAAACAGTTTCATAGCAAATGCAGTCTTAGCAGATTTTATTGTAAAAAGAAAAATATTGATCTGACAATGCTCACTATTTAACAAATAATGGTATGCACCAAACTACCCATTTTTGCAAAATCACATCTTCAATACATAGTTGCACTATCACAGGTAAAAGAAAATACATACTCAATAATTGGGAACCTATGGTCTTGTTCTGAGGAAGATTTATCAGTGACGGGAAATTGGAAGCTTGCTGTAAAATTCCCTGTTGCCTCAATATTTTGGGTTTCATAGCCATGAAAACTGAGTAGCAGCACGTACTTCTCATTGCACAGAGGCACATTTATATTTCCTCTTCAGATCCAAAGGAAGGCTTTATTTGCACAATTTTTAATTGTGTAAATCATATCCAAGGCTAATAAATAACTGCTCTCTAATGTGGAACAAGTTTCTGAGGAATGTGGTATCTTTGATTAAATGCATTTATTTAAGTAAAGACACAACCTTCTACTGAATAAAATCCTCTGATTTAAGTATAGCGTTTGATTATTGTAAATGTTTCTCTGAAAAGCCTGGGCTACTATTATCAAGTGCAGCCTCAAAATAAAATCAGCCCTCAAACAGCCCATAAGTAGCGCGTTCAAACCCTAAACAGACCAGCAAGAAACCCAGATGCTAGAACAGTGCACCTGAAAGTGCAGAATGATCAAACAAAAGAAAAAGATATATTCACAAGTGTTAGAAATCTACTGTGTGCCTAAAGCCAAATTTTGGTGCCAAAGACCCATCTTATTCCCTGGCCGTGGTTATGCACGTCTAGTTTTTGCCTAATCCTGTAGATATCTTCTTAGCTTGTCTGGAAGGACCTCTCTCCTGGGGTACCCCATGTGCTCAAGTCACGCTCTCACCCTGAGGTCCCAGGTATGATGTCCCGTATTTGCAATACTAAGCTTTCCTACTTCACAAAATAGAGTGGTAACATTCCAGCTGCCAAATGGCAACTGTCCCTGGTCTGTGCTATCTCCATTGGAAAGAGATCTATTGCCAGGGTAGGCACATATGCAGCACCTACAACCCTGCTGCAGTTCAGGCACCCTGGCACCAGGTGTCCTCTGCCTAAACTGCAACACAGAGATATGGGTCCTGTGCTCTGTCCGTGCTGCAGAGGAACTCTTAGAGTTGTTCTTTGTGGACTATCCACCTTCTTCTGGAGGCACTCAGAAGAGTTATGAATTAAGTGAGGGGAAATGCAGAGGGCTGCCTATTTTTTGGGCATACTAGTGAGGACACAGAAGACTTCCACATCCAAATGGATAATAATTTGTACTAAAATCCCAGTCAACTGACAGCTTCCTAATAGATACTTGTTAAAGAGGACAAGGTCTATTCTTGCACATCATCCTTTTCTGTACATCATCCTTGAAAGCCACACTCTGCCATAACATATGAAAAATACTTTAAAAAATAACTAAACTGTTAAATTAAAGTAACCTAGGGTCAGGTCCTGCAAAACTCGTCTTAGGCTTGTGCTAAAAATTGAGACGGTCTTAATTTTTGCTGGTTGGCTGGAGACTTCTGACACTGTAACACATAATTTCTTTTGGACATAGGCTGGGGATGGGATGGGTGCTAGATGGAGCAGTGCATGGCTGGGACCTGGCATGCAGCTTTGCTTTGCAGGGCATGGCACTGCCCATGCAACAGACACTACACGCTCTGCACTTGTAGGACTGACAGGTAGAAGGGGTGACTGGGTTTTACACCATCCATTTCACCTTGAAAATAAATAAATGTGGGCTAAAATTCTGAACTATTTCAAGAATATAATTGCAGTGTCTTCAGGGATGCAAACGAGAGAGGCCACCAGAGTGGAGGGTCATTGATCAAGTAGAGCAATTGTCTGGTTGACTAATTTTAGTTATTTGGGTTCCAGCTGTGCTCTATTAAAAACATTTTTTGCCTCAGCAGACAGATGTAGTTTGGTCCTTGTTGAAGCTGAAGGAATTGCACTTGGCTTGTCAAGTGAAGAAAACATTTTCCAAATAGAGAAGTAGGGATGTGGGAAAGGAGGAGATAAATGTCAAATAAAATGCAACTTTTATATTTGATATATCAAGTACTGGAGTTTAGAAAGAAAGAAATAACAGGGTGTGAAGACACCAGAACCTCAACCTGGAGTACCCAAAAAGCATCCTGAGGACTAACTTCATGAGTAAGTAAGTAAGATATTACAGATTCACAACTATAGTTATTTTTCAAAAAGAAGAAACATTTTTCCTGCTTATTAAAAAAACCATTGAACCATTGTCTATAGACTAGAGCAAGGAACAAGTCACTTTCAAGGCACCTCTTTTAACTAGAGATACATTCAAAACAAGCCCTAGATATAAATCCTTTTGAAATTCAGGAAAATACAGATCACAGTGAGAACTACTGTTTTATTTTGTTAATGGCTGAAGCCTTATTTTTACAACTAAGCTCCTGAACTATTTCATAATGTTTGAAGTTCAGGTTACGAGATCAAACTCAGTGATCAAAGTAGTCCTTTCCTTGGTTTAATATTAAATCCATGAACCACTCTTTTTTTCTTTATGTTGAAGGGTATCAGCTTTAGTGATTTCCTTATTCCTGTGAGTAAATTCTGCTACACACCTTAAAGGATGAAATACTCTATGCACAACTCCAGCAGAGATAAAAGGAACCCTCCTTAGCCCAGCACTCATTTTTATTTACATTCAAGGGTGACTGGCTTTTCCCCAGCTTCTTAGTGAGCTGTAAAGTAAAGGGAGTCTCAGAGAGAAGTTTTGCAAACAAGCTAGTTTTGTTTGCATGGAGATTTCTGTGACTCACAGAGGAATCTCTTCTCCTCCCCACTGGCCACACAACCTCAACTGCCTTTGTGTGGTGTTGGGAAAAAAATCACCTGTTCAGCTCAATTTATGAATTCTTCACTGGAAAAGAATGATTCTGATTAAAATGGCCCTTTTTAGGTCTTATTTACTGGCTAAAGCATTTCTTTTTCTTTTTTTGTGCATTTACAACTCACACCTGAATGCTCATGATGAAGAACTTCAACTTAAATTTTCTATCAGGAGGAAATCTAAGTTAAAAATACTAAAAGCTTGATGCAATGTGTAAAGCTCGATGGAAAGTGGCAGCTCCTAATCCAAATTGCTTTCCAAAGCTTCTGACGAAAGTAGCTGAGATTTTCTTCTGTTTAAATAAATCTTTGCATTGATTTCAGAACTAAGAAAAATTAAACAACTACCCAAGTGGCCATAAAAAAAAATAGAGCCGTTGTAATTAAAACAAAGTGCAAGGTTTTCAAAATTATTCTAATCATACCTGATAATTGTTTTAGAAAGATTTTCTGGAAAGGACTACTTTCTTATTTTAGAGGAAGAGGGTTGAATTAGTATTAAAATCTGCTCAGTCGAGCACCAAATGTTCAACAAGATAGAGTGAATGACCCTGATATCCAGAAGAAGAGAAAGTATTTGTTTTTTTAGTGGAAATTTAAAAGGTAAGATAGTGTTATAGCTTAATTATGTCTATCCCTCACAAAAAAAGAACAAAGCGGTTGTCAGGTAAGAAAAATAAAAATAGAAATTATGCAGAATTGTTAACAAGGCCAAGCTGAGAGAAAAGGCTCTGAGAGCAGACTCAGTTTGAAAGGAATCCCCCTGGGGCATAAATATACACCAGAAAAGGGATTAATGAATCTCGAAATGCTGGAACTGTAAGAGCACTGCCAAAGTTCTCCTTTAGCTCCACACAGTAGTGCAGTGGCAAATTTACATCATATTTAGTTAACTGAAGCTGCTTAGTCAGCAAAGAGGCTCTGTGGGTGGGCTTCTCACATGTGCTAATGAGCTTTGACCTGTATCATCCCCGAACAGGAAACAAGGTTTAGCTCTTTCCCAAGGATGCAACAACTGTTCAAAAAACCCTCTCCTTTTTCTTTAGTGAGTGAAGAAGCACTACAGCACATTGCATGATTTGCAGGTGGCCCCAGTACTAAGCTATTGGAAAGAAGTCTGCACTTAAGGGGGCACCACTGAGTGTCTCAGAATCTGGGGGTTGGCTACTGCAAAGTTTATCAGCCTCTCCTGTCCAGTGGCTGCACACAACAGAGCTGACCTGAAGACCAGTGGATTTACTGGTCCTTTGAATTATATTGTGAAAGAGAAAACAGGCTGAGACTTTCCTGTGTATAAATAGGTAAGAACTGTGTTTAGCTACATACCTCTGATTGGTAGCTCAAAATTTCAAGCGATCTATTAAGTTACCAAATACAGCTGACCTAGGCACTTAAAATGAAGCACGATTTCTCTAGACACTTGTATAGACAGCAAAGAGAAAAAGGTAATTCAAGAGGAAAATTTAGCCCTTGTAAAATTTAAAAAGCCATCCCCTATTTTCCGCTTTTCTGTGGTCTGTGTCTGGAATGAGGATAAGCAGGCTTATAACCAGGGAGCTGCTAAGTGCCTGAAATCAAGGAGATGTCACATTGCAAGCACCTGTGCAATGGCTGTTGCTGTAATTTGTCAGGTCTGCTCAGCAAAATTATTTTTCTTGTTTATATTGTGCAGTCTGCTTTTTCTAATATGAATTTCATACTATTTACTCCATGGCTTTCCCAAGGTAAGTAAACCTCTTAAGTCCTTTTAGATTAGCTCACTGTTAGGAGCCTTCCAGTTAACAGACATCTGATAAAAATGCTATTCCATCCTTCTTGCAGCTCGTAATGAAGAGCTGGCAGAACTACCCACAGTCAAAGGGCCTAACCCTTTCAACAACCAGGTTCTGCATTTAGCCACTTCTGACTTTTGCCAAATGTTAACTGATCTGACTGAAATTTTCTATAGTAACTGTTGGGCCAGGCTATTTTTTTTTTTTCCAAATTCATAGGAAAAAAATTTCTATTTCTCACAATATACTTCTATACCCTTGTTTTAGTCCATATACCTTGTTTACTCCCTACTGAGGGGAACAAAAACATCCAGATAATTCAGTGAATAATTCTAATTGTCCATGAATTGGTGCAAGAAACAACATTTCATGGGGTGTTGCTCTGAGTTTGGAGATACACTCTGTTGTCCTCATGTAGTTTTGGCAGAGCTATAATCCTCTGACAGACTGTCACTTGGACATGCTCAGTGGACGTGAGTTAGTGCTTGGCTGCCAGACCCTCCACGTACTTTGTGTGTCTGAGAACGGGGAGAGCCTTCCTTGCCACCAGCCCAGTTCAGGGGCTGAAGTGCTGGGCTGGGAGCAGAAGGCTGCTTGCTGGAAGAGACTGCCTGTCCTGTTCTGCCAGTGCTCAGGAGAGCTATTTGAGGGCCAGCTCCTTCAAATGCTGGGGACTGAGAAGCACAGAAGTAAGAAGAAAGCTGGAACAGGAGACAGAGAAGGGACAGAGAAGGAAAGAAGGCCAGCACAGTACATAGGAGAGGAGGGGAATGGGAAGAAAGTGTTGAAAAGCAATTTAGGAAGACCCTTTTCCTTCAGGCTTATGGGTCAATACAAAATTTCTAAGTAAAAAAATCCTTTGTACTGCAGGATCCACCTCACCGATTTTAGTTTAATATTTTTCTTCTTTATGTATATTATTATTATATTTAATTGGCACATTTTTTTCCTTGCCTTCTTGGAAATGTCAATACAATTTGCATGCCTGTCATATTTTAATAGTGTCATCATGATGATGGTTATCATTGTCAGTTATAGTTACTGTTAAAAGCAATGAGTTTGGTTAGTTCTTCTACACTCAATGATATATGATGTTCTCCTGCTGAATTACAGTGTACAGCTTGCAGGAAAAAATAAGAGATGGGAAACAGCAAAATAAATCAATGGCTGGGAGGGGACAGGCAGATTAAAACCAAACCAGCAAATACCCTAAACAACTTAAAAAACCTACCAGAGAAAAAGTGAAACAATGAGAATTAAGAATTAATTAAGTCTGCTACAAATCTGGCACGCTGTCAACTTACTGCAGCAACAAATAAAAGAACAGACAAGAGTTGAATTGACAAGAGATTTGGATAGAAATAAATAAAATGAAATACTTTAAGGCATTGCATATTAAAAGCTTCTTAGAAATCTGGAGTTTGACAATATTTAAGTTTCATAAATAGAAAAAAAATTTCCTCTCTGCAAAGTTTTTCCCATTTTCAGTATTATCTTTAACATAGCATAGGAACACCTTTCAAAAGACATAATTGCTGGACACAAACTCCTCACAAATAGGAAGTTTAGAGCATCTTGAAAACTCATCTGATAGTTTGGATGCTTTGTGTTTTAAAAGATGCTTGCAATTGGCTTAACTGTGAGCTTCTGAGTCTGCACAAAACCAAAAAAGAAGTGTACCAGAGATGGAAAAGTGGGCAAATACCCATTGGGAACTACAAGGCTATTGCCAGGCTGTGCAGAGATGCAGTTAGAAAAGCAAAAGCTCAGCTCAAATTGAAACTGGCCAGAGATATAAGACTACAAGAAATAGTTCTTCCGGTATGTAGAAAGCAAGTGGAAACAGATGAAAAATATTGGCCTACTGTTAAATGGGAGAGGTGAATTAGTCACCAACAATGCAGAAAAGGCAGAGGTTCTTGACACTTCTTTCACCTCTGTTTTTACAAGCACTGTTGGGCACAAGCCTTGGGAACAGAATTCGAGGTTGATGCAAACACAGTCCGACCATCAGTGATGGAAGAGTTGGTATGTGAGGTGTTACAGGAGCCTGGCCCTGAAAACTGTCCACCTGGTTGATGTCATTGTGGGACTCTCCATAATCTTTGAGATGTTGTGGAGATCAGGGGATATCCCAGAAGACTGGAAGAAAGATAATTACAATGCCACCTACAAGAAGGGCTTAAAGGAAAATCTAGGAAATTACAGGCCCATCAGCCTTGTTTCAGTTCCTGGGAAAGTTATGGAACAAGACCTCCTGGGGGCTATTGGGAAATGGGAATTTTCCCATGACTGGGAAAAACCAGCATGGATTTGCCAAGGGCCAACCATGTTTGATAAATCTGATTGCTTTTTGCGACCAATTAACTTGCTCAGTTGATGGGGGTGAGCAGTGGACATTGTCTACCTGGATTTCTCCAAAGCTTTTTTTCTTGTTTCCCATGGCCTCCTCCTAGAGAAATGGACGTGCTATGGTCCGGACAAGTGGTCTATGTAGTGGGTGGGGAACTGGCTGAGAGTCTGCATGCAGAGGGTGGTGGTAAACAGCTCCTTTTCATGCTGGCAACCTGCCACAAGTGGGATCTCCCAGGGATCAGTACTGGGCCCAATGTTGTTTAACATCTTCATAAGTGATCTGGACGATGGGACCAAGTGTACGCTGATAAAGTTCACCAGTGATACCAAACTGAGTGGAGAAGTAAACACTTTGGAAGGAACACCATGCAAGAAGACCTAGATAGGCTGGAAGAGTGGGCTGACAAAAACCTTATGAAATTCAACAAACACAAGTATAAGGTCTTGCACCTGGGAAAACATAATCCAGGAGTGCAGCACAGGCTGGGATCTGCCCAGCTGTGAAGCATCTCTGTGGGAAGGGACCTGGGGGTCCTGGTGGACAACACACTCAATATGAGTGAGTGGTGTGCTGCTGCTGTAGCAAGGAACGCCAACAGGATGCTGGATTCCAACAACAAGGGCATCACCATCAGAGACGCTGAAGTCATTGTCCTACTCTGCTCAGTGGTTGTCAGGCCACACCTGGAACACTGTGTTCAGTTTAAGTTTGTGCTGTGCAAAAAGATGTGGACAGGCTGGAGAGCTATCACTAACCTAATGGCAAGTATTTTTATGTTTTTAAATGCTGAAGCGGAGAAATGCTGCTGTTAAGAGAGGATGTGACTTCAGGCAAATACTGAAAGCTCTACAACAATTTAGAGGCAAATTTGCAGTCACTAGCCTGTGTTTGCAGATGCAAAGCATCTGGATTATACAGCTACTGCCCCTTTGGCACTATGTATGTGTATTTGGTCTGGCTGCGATGGAGTTCATTTTCCCATAGCAGCCCCCACAGTGCTGTGCTTTGCATGGGTACATAGAAAGGTGTTGGTAACACACCAGTGTTTTGGCTACCCTGAGCAGAGCATTAGTACTGTCTCTCAACATTCCTCCCCTCCCCAGTCAAGGGCAAGATCCTGGGAGAGGACACGACCAGGCCAGCTGACTCAAATTAACCAAAGGGTTACCATATGACATCAGCTCAGATATAAAAGCTAAGGAAAGGAGGAGGAAGGGAGCTATACTTTATTTACAATGCTTGCCTTCTGAGCAACCACTATACATGCTGAAGCGCTGCTTCCTGGGAAGTGGCTGGACACCACTTACTAATGGGAAGTAAGGAAAAAACCTTGTTATTTTCCTCTTCACTTGTGTGTGCACAGACTTTTGCTTTAGTAAGCTGCCTTATCTCAACCGATGAGTCTCTGTCCATCTTATTCTCTGTCCCCTGTCCGGCTGGGAAGGGAGTGATAGAGTGGCTTGGTGGGCACCTGGTGTCCAGCTAAGGTCAACCCATCACAGTGTTAACACCCACCCCAGATAAACCCTGGGGTGGGATGCTGTTCTATGGACACAGGTTCAAGCTGCAGCCCAGGGCACGAGGAGGTTTGACTGTAGGTGGTACTCGCAAACCTTCCCTTCAGGAGCTGAGGTTGATCACAGAGGTTTTTTATACAGAATCTATTTCTAGCAAACCGTATGTCATGAGAAAAAGGATCTGCATATGAAAAACTACATCTCTACCCTTCTTCCCTCACATTTGTCATCTCCTGAATGCTTTGAGTGTTTGGGAACTTAGAGGTCCTCTGAGGATCGGTGTGAATGTTGGTATCGGCCAGCTTCCAGCTAGCAGCTGCAGAAGGCAGCTTCTGTCTTGAGTTTTTGTTCATTGTATTTTATTTTATTTTTTAATCTTTTCCTCTTCTCTTAATCTGTCTGTTCCCAGGCTTATCAAAGCAGCTGTGCAACTCAGAGCTGTGACTAACCTAGAATTTTTGGAGGAAACAACACTGGCACTGATCCTTCACCTCAGGACATTCATGTGTGGCGATGACTGAACTGAGTGAACTGCTTCCTGTGGGCTTTCTGACAGCCTTACCATTAACTAAACCTTCCTAGGAATAAAGTGGATAGCCTGTAACAAGGGTCATATGTAAACATTTCCTATAATAACCTCACAATTTATACATACATTCTTTCAGAAGGGAAAGGGCACTGAATGACGTCCATTGCTTTCTCCCAGCACATCTACACATTTTTGCAAACACAGTGGCATGTGCTTGCTGCTCAAAGATAAATCTATTTCTATAAACTTGTTTATGGATCTTGGAGTTCTACTGTCCTCAGAAAAGATACAGATCCACTAAAGAAAAATTACCCTTTTCCACACTCTCATCACTCTCATCTCAGTTTAGCATTAGCTTGTAAATGGGGAAAATACTTATAATTTTACTATCTCCTGTATATTACAGTTCCTTTAGGATATGCTTTCATACTGGGACAGAGTTAATTTTCTTCAGAGTAGCTGGTATGAGGCTGTATTTTGGATTTGTGCTGGAAACAGCATAGATAATTCAGGGATATTTTCCTTACTGCTGAGGAGCGCTCACACAGTCAAGGCCTTTTCTCCTTCTCACCCCCTTCATCAGTGCGTGGGTTTGAGGTGCAAAAGTTGGGATCTGGGAAGGGACAGAGCCAGCCCAGCTGACCCCAGCTGACCCATGGGATATCCCAGACCATACAGTGTCATGCTCAGCCTGTAAAGCTGGGTGAAGAAGAAGGAACAGGGTGACATTTGGAAAGATGGTGTTTGTGTTCCCAAATCACTGTTACTGTGTGGTGGAGCCCTACTTTCCTGGGGATGGCTGAACACCTGCCTGCCCATGGGAAAATGGTGAATTAATCCTGGTTTTGCTTTGCTTGTGAGTGTGGCTTTTGCTTTACCTATTAATCTCAACCCATGAGTTTTCTCACTTTCACCTTTCAGATTCTCTCCCCCCATCTGGCTGGAAGTGAACAAGCAACTTTGCGGGGCTGAAGTCCCTGCTGGGGCTAAATGACAACAGTTTTCCATAGTAAAGGGAATTTAAAAGTTACATTACTGTTTTTGAAATGGGTGAACACTGATGTAAATAAAAGTGGGCAGGAGATGGAAGCAAGAACATTGTTTTACATCTGAAAAGGCATTTCTGCATGTAATTTCCACTGAAGTCAGCACAGGCACATTTGCTCTTCTGTGCAAAGGAGCAGGGTTGCTAAGTCCAAGTATATTCTGACAAAGTCCCCCACCGATCACAGTACTGGAAATTACGCCATCCAGAAAAACCTTCTTAAATCAAATATGAGGATGTAAAGGCTTGTTCAAGAGCCAAGCTATAGTATAATAAGCAATTTACATTTCATTACAATCTATTTAATTTACCTATCTACTGACTCCATACTTGGATGCCTTCCAATTAATTTTCATATTGCTGATAAGTCACCTAATTTCACACTGGCCTCTCTTGCTAGCAGAGGCTCCTTTCTGAAGCATAGGAGTCTTAATTCTACTGATAACCCTCTGTTACTATTCTTTCCTAATGCCAACTCCTCGACAAAGGAAAACTATTCATAGGAAATTCTGCAAATAGGCAAGCGAGCATTAAATAAACAAACCTTTGTTGGTGCCTTTGTTCATAGGGTAAGATTCAAAATTTACTGAAATTTATGATTTCTTCCATTGGCTATTTATTTCTACTTCAGGAGCATGAATGTAAGAACATGCATATATTTTAATTGCTGATACCAGCTGGAGCAGGTTTTTACAGATTTACCAGCCCTTATGGATCATCTCCAGTGTCCACTGATATCAGTGGAATGACACCATGTGTACAATGTCAACAGCAGTTCTAAGAAATCTTTACCTCAAAAGCATCTCTCTTAATATATATTTAATTAATTCAACAGTTGGCATAATTTTCACAAGCCATTCTGCTGTTCATTTCCTGACTACTACAGCTGCTTGAATAATAGCATATTAACAGCTGTCTACAAATGGCAGAATATAAAAATCTCAAAGAACATATAAAGGACAACTATACATGCAATTAATATATATATGCTTAGACAAGTGTGAAAAATATTTGCACTGGGAATGAAAAACACCGATTATGAGAGCAGCAAGCTGTACTGGCAAAAATGAAGACCCTAACTACTCCTGCCCAAGGAGCTGTTACTGACTCAGTTGATGGCCACAGCCCTGCTTTCTCCCCACACGTGCTGAACACAGCTCTACCTGCAAAAGACTATCCATAAGCTTGGTCTCACTGTGTAACTGGCATAGCATTGCTTCTGTTCAGATTCCCCTGTGAGGTACTCAGCTCTCATAACCAAAGGACGGAGTGTCTCACAAATCTTTATCATTTTGGTCAAACCAGTATGGCCATATTGCATGTCCTAAGTACACTTGAGATGAGATGAAATAAATAAAGTATCTATTTGTAGGCAGGGGAAATCCATTCCCCGTTGATGCACTCAGTGACATTTAGGGTACAACTGATTAAAGGCACTGAGTGAAGTGAAGAGCTCTCCGGAATCCATTGATTCCATTTACTAGAAGAGGGGTAAATGCACCCTACATCACCTACAGGCAGACTCTTAAGGCAGGTTAATTGTTCTGAAGTTCAGTCCTATATGCAGAGCTTGATTCAGTTGTCCATATACAGGCATAAAATGCCATTTGAGAAGATATATCCCTAAGGCTGATAAATATTCCACTGGATCTACCTTTCTGAGCAGCAGCTGGAGGCGATGTAAACTATCCTGAAGCATCTAAAATGGCTCCATGCTCTTTACTTTGTACAATAAAATGAACCAAGCATTTTTAACAGCATCTTAAGAATTCTACAATAATTAATAATACTTTTAAAATAATATGGCTTGTTATTAATATTGCCATCCCTTATGAGAGCTTCAGGAAGTTGTTAAATTAATTTACAGCTTAGAATATTGGCCCTTTGTTACATCAAGACAATTAAGTAGGATCAGTCTACTTCAATCAGTCTTTATAAGCAACCATTCATCTTTTGGCGCTCTCCTCTAACAGCGGATATTTTTGCTCAAAAACTGGTCTTACAAAGTAAGCCTTTTACATGTCTCAGTTTCTACTTAACTACTAAAGAAAACACATGGCTGCTGTGTAGCTAAATGTCATTGTTAGGTTTCTCCATGCAAATTTGCCCTGTAAATTATCACATTTAGGTTTTTTTAGAAGTTAGTTATTCTTGTTGTTGCAAGACTTTTCTCCTTAAAAATGTAAATACTATGTAATACTACGTGTATACTCTTTGCAAGCAATGTCCCAGGAATTATGTTGTACCTTTCCATTAAAGGTAAAATAATTTTGAAGTTTTAATGACAGATCTCTGTGAGTTAAATAAATGTAATGTCATTGTGAAGAAAGCTAAACTGAAATATGAACACTAAAACTGATACTTTACTGAAAGTCAGAAACTTAAATCCACATGTGGTATCTGCACAAATGGTTGGGATTTTTGCATCTGCTATATCCTAAAGTTTCTGGGAACCACAGACTGTGTAATATGTTTGACCACTCAGTCAGCACCTCAGGTCACGGACCAGGATCCCTTCACAGTAGGTACCACACAAACACGGAGTAGAAGAACAGCTCTGAGCCTAAACAGTAAATAGGAACTATGTGCACAAAGGTTGGAGGGTTGAAGTTAAGGTAAGGTAAGTCTTCTGAGTCAAGCTATAAAGGATTGTCAAAGAAAGAATCAAAGGAAATAGGCAAGAGTACACTTTTCACCTCTGTATCTAGAACTGACTACAAAACAAGATCAAGTTGGCTTAGCTAACTAAAAGGTACAGAAGTTCAACCGAGGTCTGCCTGCAGAGAGTGACAAATTAGGGACATTGGCTTGACATATTTGAAGTAACAGAGTTTTATATTAGTAATTATATAACAAGAAATTTGCTCTGACATTACAGTCATGTTCAGGTTGAGATTCCCACCAGAGCTCCAAGAGCACACTTGCTTCTTCATAACCTAATATCTAAAATGGCAGCAAGTTTTATCCCTAACAGACTGGCTGCTTTATCTTCCTTTTAAAGGCTATGAAAAATGTCATCACTGAATTTCTCTTATTTTTGCTAAGTTTATGAAAAATTGGGCCTTGTATTTCTTTTGTCAAATATTTGTATTCCATTAGTTTTAAATAATGTTCTGTATTCTTCATTTATGTTTTAAACAAACATTTTCATTACCAAACAAATAAAAGTACTTTGTTTTTGTGAAACTTGTTCCTTAAATTCTTCAGTTCCACACTCTGATGTTTGAGAATCAAGAATATGTTTGACATCTCTGAAAATCTGGGACCCAAATGTGTATTACAAAGTCTGTCTTAAGGTAATTTGACCAGAATTATTCAATAAAGCAGTAGGAGATCTACGCTTACTGCCATGCATGTTTTTTACCCCTAAAATTTTCTGTGTATTTTACATTGAAATTCAAGTCTCTTAACTGCAAGGGCTTGCATAAAAAATGGGTCCGGATTTCCAGTTACCTACAAATACATGTAAGCAGATTATTTTTCACAGTAAGAATGAAAATCAAAAGGTACATAGAAATGCCATAACAAGAAGCTGTATTTCAAATCTTGCTAATCTGATTTAAATAACAAGTGAAAAATAATAAGTGAAAAATATAAGTCATAGTTACTCACCTACGATGAGTAAGAAAACTACCACTGACATGTCCTGAGCCATCACATCCTGGCGTTGGACATGACATTCCTTCCGTCTTCACTGACTTCCAAGAGAACTGTGAGCCATTTAGGTATCCATCCTTTTGCCTTTTGGCAGCAAGAGGACACCCTGATGCACTGCGATGGGATGCGTATTTTCCAGTTATGTGACCCTGACCATCGCAACCAGGAACTGGACATCTGGATAGCAGATAGATGAGATAAACTTTATTGAATTGCAATAATATACCTGGTAGCCTCTACAACAAAGTCAAAATAAACCTGACATGAAAAGAAGAGAATAATCCTGCACTGTGATCTCAAAATTAGTCAAGACACCCTGTAGTGGGTAAAATTACAAACCGAACTTTACTAATTTGAAAAAAAAGTTCTTTGATAAATTCTAAGGAGGCTAGACAGTAGATGCAGTCACAGCTGCTGATATTATGAAATTAAAGCAAAAGGACTGAGATATATATTTGAATTGCAGGTGTTCATTACAGTAAATATCACTGGAATTGAAATGTTGGCTACTGAGCTCTGCTCAGCAAAGAAATTGCCCATAAAAACCCTATAAGCATAAAATCCTACTTAGCATAATCTTTGGTACATTTTATTTATATGTATGGAACCCAAAGAAGACTCGTCTGAAGACATGAAAATGTCAAGCATACACAGTCAGTTATGAAGTGATCAGAGCACCTCATCAGAAATGCTGAGCACCTTTAACCACCCTCTGAATAGGGGTGACTATATCAAACTATGTGCTACAGCCTAGAGAGATCATTGAAGGCAGTTCTGTATTCATCTGATGGTTTTCCTTACTTGGGAATCCCCCCATACACTTGCTCTGTATAATGCTAAAAAACAAATAACCAGGGTTAGAAGGAACAGGTTAGAATCTTCAAAGTAAAATGTTTAAAAAAAATTATGGGATGTTTTTTCAGTATCTTGCTACATAACACATGTCTAAATAAGGCCAGCTACTTCACTCTTTGTCCTACACTAAAATATTGCTGCAACTTTTCACTGAGGATCCAGTTCTGAATGGTCTAAACAGTCACTAAATTCACCAAGTTCAGTGGCCACTGATATCAGAGCACCTTACAAGAAGAAACCAAGACCTACAGGTGGCTATTTTTTTCTCTTGCAAACTACATGAACAGCCAGATTTGTTGCAGCAGTCTTGAATAAACACTCAATTCTCTATTCCCATAACTACTTTAATTTAGCATGTATGGTTTGTCTAAACACATGTAAGGGGCTTTTAGGAGACAAAGATCTAAGTAATTTTTTTAATTTCATGTGAAAAGGAAGAATTTTAAACTGTTTCTAAATAATAGAAGATTGCACCCTTGGCTAATACTGTATCCTTTGCTGAAAAAATCAGCACAGATCCTAGATTTGCTAATAGAAACTTTTGTGGTCATCTACTCTTGGATAACTGTCACACAATAACAATTTTGTTTAATAAAAAACTGAAAATATGTATGACCATATGAAACACACAAAGGCCCTTTGACAATATTTGTTCTCACCTAATTGGCTCTTGGTCTTCTTTGTCTTCCTTGCTTTGTGCTATCCTGATTCCACTTTTCTTTGCTCGCGGACAGCCTGAAAGACTGTGTGAAAGAGAACATTTTAGAATGCAATTTCTCATTCTTGGGTACACTCTACCAGGAACATGCTTTCTGTCCGAGAAACTGGCAGAATAGGCAATCCTGTCCAGTTTCCAAAATCAAAGCTCAGGTGGGTTAAACGAGGAGAGCTGCAGCAGCCACCACGAGGGGGAATCCGTGCATCTAAGTTTGTGATGCTGGACAGCACTGCCAGCACTGTGCAGACCGCATGCACAGGCGGTCCCGGAGGAGCCAGGGAAAGTAGCTCTTAAACCCTGTGCCTAACAATCCTTCCAGCTGACTCAGCAGCAGCGGTTGCATCTTTAAAAGGACTAGAAGCCAGTGATTCAAGGCTGAGAGGCATTATGTCCTCTATGTCTGAGAGGGATGGAAGAAGAGATAAAACAGGAGTATTTCTTCATAGGACTAAAGATTTCTCTTGGGAGCACATTAGAAACTATCCAACCTTCTCAGACATCACATAACAATCTTATAGAATGGCTGAATAAAAACACAGCGGAGCTCAGAGCTTTCACTGCTTCCAGAGAAGGAGTTTGAGTGCTCAGAACTCACCCAGATGAAAAGATTTGGTAGAGACAAAATTATATGTCAGGCTAACCAATGTTACATTTAACTAGACATTAAGAATTTAGTTTTCAACTTCACAAGCTCAGCTTTCCTTTGCCTATAAAGAATTCCTTACAGAAACCCTTTAGTAGACTTGAAAATTACTTTTACAGGTATTTTAAGATTTTTTAAGTAGCTGATACCTGAGGATACAAATACTTCTATTAAAAAAAAAATCATGCTTTGTCCTCTATATAAATGTTATTTCCATCTTAACTGTCAACACTAGAAAAAGAAATCCATCAGTAGAATGCCTTCAAAAGTGTAGACATGAGAGACGAAGTGTCATCAAATAAAAATTTCCTTAGAGAAAGAAACAAAATAGAAGACTAAATTTTTGTTTTCAGCATGACAAAAGGTACTTCAGTGTTGCGTAGTAAGTCCTGTCTTCAGGAAGAAGAGACAGAAACAGTGGTAGAAAAATTTTCAGTTATTTTGTCTTGTCAAAGCCAGTGAGGACTGAGAGGAAGAAGCGGAGAAAAGGGTGATGCAGTCTAGACAGAATTCTGTGTTAGTAAATGAAAAATAGAGAAAAGCAGAGTTTACGTGCTGCAAAGTCATAAATAAGTTAATTAAAGAAAGGGAGGAATGCTGGCACAAGATACTGGACATAGTGTATTACTTAGAAACTTTCAGTGAGATGGGATGGCTACATCTGTAGTGGTAAACAGAAGGGATCTGGAACTTTTGCTTTGACACAAGACCAGCAAGCTCACATTTGTACAGCTAAGCTCTCTATCTCTGTAAAGCAGGACAGCTGCACCCATATTGCTTGTAGAGAATGATCTGAACCCCTGCTGAGCCACAAATCATATCTTAGAATTGCCTTGGAGAGTTTCAGTGGCCCAGGGTCAGTACCATGCCAGGGGTCATGTTAGCAATTTAATAGTGTAAGAATCTGTGCTCTGATGCGTGGACCTGTGCTCTCATCCCATTTCATTTCTGGTTTAGATGTAGCCGACCATTTTCCTTTTTAAAGCAAACTCCTCTTTATTCCAACTTGCATGTTCTACACAAAAGTACCATAGTTCCCTGTGTACAAACTAACCCTCAGAAAGCCTGTGCCAATTAAGATTGGTTTTCTTCAAAAATAATATTATTATCTGTACAAAGACAGAGGCAGGAGGAAGAGAGTCTGAGGGATTTAGAATAAGAAGCAGCTTGCTCTAGGGCAAGGGAACAGTTCAGGAACAGGTTGGTTCACTGCCCCCATACAAGCTGGACTGAAGAGAGTGAAGGGAAAGAGACAGGAGTTAAAGATACCACTAGTTTATCTCTGAGACTAATTGTACCCACTGTGTGAGAATAATCATGATTTGCATCTGAAAACTAAACAGTTAATAGAAATTCCTCAGAAAGCAAGACTTTTTTTAGTAGGTGTACAGATGGGTATGCTTGTAGAGGATGACATTTTCATAACAAAATCTGAACAAAGAATTTCAGCCTTGACTAATGATTTAAAGCTTTTACATGTTAAATCAATTTAATTATCACCTATTTATTGGTATTTTGGTGCATCGTCTTTCTGTAATAGATCTTTCTATTCTGGCACTATGATTTATTAGAAAATTCTAAGACCTTTCAGGTCCTCTAAACAGACATTCCAACAGACAGCTTCTGAGGTTATGATTAATTCATTTTTTCCTCTGACAGTGGATTCACTGAGAAAACATCTGTCTAGGAGGAGCCTTTGCTTTAATTTTTTTATCCTATAATAACAAAAAGCTACTACAAGGTAAGCATATTACTTCACTTTTACATCAATTTAATTCCTCATATATGAAGATAAAAGACAACAAGGGAAATTCAACACTGGCACATGCTGATACAACTTCTGGCATAGATTGAATGGGTGCAGCGTTATGGCAGAGTTAAATGTGCCTCCATGTGTGCTTGCTGTTGAGCAGCCATTTTAAATACAGATGATACCCAGGCATCTCAGCAGCCATTTAGGATAGAAGTCTGTCATTCTTTTCCTTCTGAAACAGTGTTGTAACTGATGGTATCAAATACAAACAAAAATGTTAACTCAGATGCAAGCAGAGGTAAATGGTAATTTTCACTGTGGCAACTAGAAAGCTCAACTGAGAACATGCTGACAGGTCCTTCATACTCAACAGCATCAGATTTAGGCTACTGGTTTGTGCCCTTTAAAAGAGCATTCATTTTGCCAGCCTCACCACCTCAGACATGGCCTTGACAGGTATCATGACCTGAACAGTGTAAGGCTGGCTCTGTGTAAATGTGACAGGTCTCCTGGGGACATCAATGGTTTTAAGCAAAGAAGACATTACTTCCTCTGTGTCAGTACTGCTGTGCCTGCAGGCAGCCAAAGACCTGGGGCTGCCAGAGGCATTTTTGGAAGAGAAATGAAGGAGTTATGTGGTCAATATAGATATGGTGGCATTTCAATAGGTTGAGTGTGTTAAATCTCAATGGACTGGACAAATTCCAGACCCCTTAGTTTTGCAGAATTACTTCTTATATCTTTATGTGTACTTGAGTATCCTGCAGAAACAAAGGAAAACTTGGTCCAACACTCATCTTCAAAAATACAAAAACATAAGAATTTACAGACGGAAGTAGGTAACGCCATCCAGCTCATGGTCCGGTCCTGCAGTGGCCAGGAGACATTGCTCAGGAAAGGGGTTTAAAAAATGAGTCAACATTCAGTGATTCTCCCTTGCCAGCTTTGCCAGCTCTTATGTTTCTTGTTAGTAACACCCTTCTGCATCTTCACTCCCCTGCCTGTTTCTGGTTAAACAGAGGATCAAACACATAAATAGCTTCCTGAAACAGCAAAGTTTGGGCAGGGCTGCACCAAGAATAATACTGGTAGAGTGTGAGCTGATAAATCCACATATAGTTAAGTTCTA
Organism: Scytalopus superciliaris; assembly: GCA_013400415.1. Classification (NCBI taxonomy): domain Eukaryota; kingdom Metazoa; phylum Chordata; class Aves; order Passeriformes; family Rhinocryptidae; genus Scytalopus; species Scytalopus superciliaris. The sequence goes on from VXBX01001050.1 coordinate 71,187, forward strand.
AATTTGACCTTAAGTCCCTTTGAAAGTGATTTAATCTCCTACATCATGTAAGTACCTTTAAAATGTTTATATCTTCTCATTTACAATGTTATTTGTACTTTTGATGTTTAACACAGCATTACAGAAATTGATATTGTGATATTTCATTTTTACAGCATGTAAAAATATGGCACAGTCCCCATTTCTATGTTACTTATGTTTTGACTTTGAATTGTTTGTTGCTTTTAATGGGAATATATTTAAACTGGGAATTGTGTATTGTGTCTTGACTAATTATAGCCAATTGTAAAACTACAGGGACTTAGCGAGGCAAGCAAATATTCAGACTAAATAGTACTAGTCTGCATGGGAATAAAGAGCCCTTACTAAAAAAAAAAGAGGTGGACTACACTATTATTCTTTGATTAAACAGTGGTAGACATTTACAAAATATGGTGCAGCTCTTCTCTACTGATTTACAGTTCTCAAATAGCCACAGGGGAATTGCTAATCACACAGTATTGATACCATTACCTCTACAGTAGTACCACCATAATTGATCAATACTCTAATTAGTAAATGGGAAGCTTTCTTTGGCCCTTGGTAAGGCTCTCAGTTATAGTTTAGGCAGTTAAGGTAACAGCTTTCATCCATACATTTCTCTTTCCATTATTCTGGCTTGACAATGTGTTGCAATTTAAGGACAAGCCGAACTTTATTTTGAAATGTACTAATAAGCCTGGTGCGTATTAGATGAAAGAGATACTTTCCCCCTCTGAGTAAAGCTGGTGAAGCTTCAGCTGGAAGAGGAGATAAAGAACACTGTCTAATTTTGCATTTCAAGGAATGCGGAGGGAATCTGGAAGAGACTGACAGGAACAATCAGGCAATAAAATTTGTGGGGAAAAGACGCAGGAGTAGGATTTGAGTCCAGACTGTGAAGAGAAGAGTTAAGTTGTTAGAATACAAAGCAACAGAAACTTATGAATGTTGAATTGCTTCCATGGGCTAACAGAGAAGGTAGAAAAACTGAATTTATTTTTTACAAAGAATTTGATAGATATTAACAAAAATCTTCGTACCTATTTGGGCAGTGAACCATGCTGAAGCAGAAAAATGTTATTCATTGGTGATAAATAGAACGAGTTAGACCAGCCCATGTCTATGTGCAGCACTCAATCCAACCTCAGTATTGAGAGAGGGAAGTGAGGTCAGCTGAGGTCCCTTCTAGCCCTTCAATTATTTGATTTAAATAACAGAACCTTCTCTTTACATACCTTCGATGTGAAGCATAATTTCCAGTAATATGCCCAGAGCCATCACACCCAGGGGTGGGACACCTAGAATAGTAATAGAAGAGATACAGAGCAGTTACTGACAGGAAAGATACAACTGCCCATTAAAAAATATCCATTGGCTCAGTCCTTGTTTCCTCAGGTGCCAGCCCTGGGAACCTCTAACCATTGCTAAACTTGAGCTTAATTCCATACCAAGGACAAACATACTTTTTCATTCATAAAATGTTTTTGTTTGCTACTCCTCAGCTGCCCACTCAAATGCTTTCAGGATATCTCAACATCCCTACACCACCAGAAATGAGTAGGACTGACAGCAAATGGAATATACCCATGGTGTATGCTTAGGTAATGGCTAACATTGCAGTGAGTCATTTTGTTTCCCACTGGAGCTATTGCTCCAATCCCACTGCACAGTGTCATGGGGTCACACCATGGAGAGACCCCTTCACCTCTCCACACAGCGAAGGCAATGCCTAAGGAAAAGGAAATGTGTAGACAGGGAAGTAATGGTGGCTTCTCGCAGAGAAATGGTAACCCTCAAAACACCAACCAGACACAGAAGTCACTGATGGTACAGCCCTCAGTGGAATTTCTAATATTAGAACAACATTAGAGTCATCAAAGAGAATGGATGTTTTTTTCTATATTGCAAAGATGATTGCGATCATCACAGAAAAAGCTACATTATAATGCTAAGTAAAATCATTAGCTGGTATTTGAACTGCTACACTAAATCACAGAAAAGACAAAGAAAGAATTAATTTATATTCATTTTACTGAACAGACAAATGAATTCCAAAAAGTCACTTTTCTTGAGCCTGAGTTTTGAATTTTAGCCATACTTTTTCAAGCTTCATTTGAAGAAACCATTCAAATTCAAAAAAGCTTGCATACAAATTCAGATGTTGCATTCTGAAACATCAGATTACCATAACACTGAATTTTTCCACCATTTGAATCCAGAGTTCATGCAGACTTTGGCTTTCACCCTTTAGTTATCTCTATGCTTTTATATGCTTTCCTCAAAGTTGCTCCATACTGGTAAACTTGTTTCACAAAGGTTTCTGCAGAGACTTGAACATTTTTTAAAATCAGGAATTAAGCAGTCCAAAATCCAGTGCAATGGGGTTGTTGTCTTCCATTAAGCTGAATTTTTAGCTCTTTTAAGCTAGCAAACATTACCTACTTTGAGGAGGTCAGCAGAGCTAAACTTCAAACATGATTAATGCTACCTTAAAAGATATAAACTAAACTGGAATGTATTAAATGGAATTCTCATATGATCTTCATCTGGTCCAGTTCAGTTATTCTATAGAAAACACTAAAATATGGTAGCAGTTCCAGGAGGTGAGCTGGTAAAACTTCTGCAGTTCACTACATCACTGAAGTTTCTCTTCTCTATAACAAACAGTCTGTGCACTCTGGACAAGTCTACACAACATCCTTCAAGAAAATTCTCATTCCCTCTTGTTTTATGTCTTTGCAAATATGACCATGATCTTAACTAGAAGGTGTATTCCATGGCTCTTAGTATCTTAAATAACAATATACAGTTTGACATCATACATCAATTTTTCTGCTTATAGAAAGATAAACCCCATAATTTCTGCATAGATTCTTCTCATAAAAATTAGGTAAAAATATGACCCTTGATAAAGAAGTCATAACTCAGGCCATATGGCTCTTAGCCTTCATTCTTTGCTATGGTTGCACATGGCTAGCATAAATTTTGGCTATTTCTTTAAATTGCAAAAGAAGTGGTCAGGGCATCTTATATAAAGGGTCTTATAGTTTAAATACTCAATATCTAAATATTTAGATGTTCTTATTATTTATTTTCATTTTTAGGCATATGTTTTGAGGTCTACAGAGAGACACACTCTTGCTTCATGTGTTTTTCGATGCTAGGTAGCTTCAGTGATCCGTGATGCCTGTTTCTCACTTCCATCAAGACCAGCTGCATCACTGAAGAGCCTGACTGAAGCCTCAAAGATGTTGGATCAAAAGATATGGGAATAAGAAATAATTAAAAGAATTGACTAAACTTTGGCTCTAAATGTCCATGGCATCTAAATGAATAAAGGAGAATCAGGGGCTATGGGACTGTTTCTCTGCAGTTTGTCTGGGGGCCTACAAGGAGTCCTTTTTTATGAACCCATGATCCGAAGCCACCATTTTCCTCTCCAGACTTTTCAACCCTTTTGAGAATAAGCTATTAGCAAAACTGAACAATGTTTTTTTCTCATATTTTACAAGATTTTTGTTTCAGACAGCATGATTAATAGTGTCTTAACAAAGAGGATGTATAAGACGCACCAGTAAATCCCATCAAGTCTTAAAATAAGATGATTAAACCTCAACCATTAGAACAGTCTTACACAATTTAAAAACTACCTATTTTTGTGTCCTTTAAAGGAAAAAATTTGCAACTGAAGCTAACAATGAAATCATCCAGCTGTAAGTTGAATTTGGTATCTTCACAAGGGGCTCTGCACAGTTCACATCAGTTTAAAATCATACTTTTGATTAAACCAGAAGAGATTTTTATGTAGGTTAGGATTTCAGAAAGACTTTTCAGATTTTGATTTTGACACTATAATATTTGTTTTCAAGTCTCATAGGCTTATATTTATTTACATAACAGAGGAAATGACTGTTTTGAGCAGTTGGTAGGAACATTTCAAAACCCTGGTACATTTATATTTCTTGTTGTTTCCATTCTCTGGGAAGTCCTTCTAACACTGTGAAACACAGGATGCAGCTACACACCAGCCTATTTCAACTATGAAGTTATTGCAGTATTTATTTGCTATCCTAAGTAGATTAGATAAGGAGGCAACCAGAAGTCCTTGTGCCATTGGAATTGGGAGTCTGTATTTTCAGAATGCCTGATGATACGCAGGACTTGCATATACCTTACTACTTTAGTATCAACTATTACCTATACATATTTGACTCAATCAATCATATTTACCTGCAACAATGCCAGAAAAATGTATGCATGGGTGCTTGGAAGAGGCAGGTGATATGAAACCCTTTGAAAGCAAGCATCAGAGTATGTGGAAAAAGATATATACAGTTTTCCTCACTTACTCAAAGTGAATGTAATTTTTCAGGACCAGAAATTTATTTGTAGACTCTACATAATAGTTTATTGCAGCAAAAGAAATACTTAGTACTTTAATGAGGGAGGTAACAAGAGGAACTGACCCTGTGAAGAGTGAAGTTCAGGACATAAAACACTATAATTTGACCACAAGTTCAGGGCATCCAGTAAAAGAAAGAGCTTGTCAGTGAAGGGGAATGCATTTAGGACTGCACTGATGTCCCATTCATTTCACAAGACCATCCCAGAGATGTATTTTGGGAACATAAGCAGAAGCAGAAAGCAGGGCAGGTAGCAGAACCACAACATCCATGACAGCTGGATTCAGTACTGGGCTTAGATTCAATAGCAGGGATGAAAAAGAAAAGGTGAGAGTCAAATAGAGAAAAATACACTGAAGCCCCGCTACTGATTCTTCACCATGGAAAGGACTGAAGGTGTGCATCAATTAAAACAGACTTCTGGCAGCTTGAAGAATTCAGGGAGGTTCCTGAGACTGGGGAGGAAATGGATGCAATGCCTAGATGGGCTCTGGGAGGGTTTTTCCAAATGCCAATGGTTCAACGTCTTGTTGAGACCTCGGCTCACAAAAAAAAAAGACCAGCTTCATCAGCATAGCGCACTACAAATAAGATCCATATTTATACCTGTATTCCTAGGCTTTTATCTAGGTCTACAGGAGTCAGATAAGCTTACTTGTAGCTTACATATTTAGATTTATAGCTCAACTAGCATGAGAGCAAATAGGATTTTACACAAAGGTGCAGAGACAGAACTGTGGTACTTTTGTCCTCAATATTGCGTATGACTTTGGTTGACTTACTTTTGCAAATTGCAAATTATTTTAAAATTACCTCTAAAACATACTGATAAAATAAAGATCTAGAAACTCCTTCAACATTTTATTTTTGAGCTGAGGATATCTGCTCTCATGGAAAAGAATAAAACCATTATTTCCTGTCACACTAGTCAGTTTTAATGAGTTCCTACACACTACATCTCATGACCTGTCATTAGTAAGATGGTGTTTCATCACTGAAGACTGATGTTATCTTTACTGCATCATTTACAGCACTTAGTACCTACTACACTGTGCATCCAATCTTCCCTTGAGAAGCAAGTGAACACACATATCAATAATACAGTCTACCAGAGAGAATTTCCTATAAATTACTAATTAAATATTTAAAGCAGATGTAGCTAGCAACCCAATAGAAAAATCATATTGAATTGAGCAGGGGAATAAATCAGGAAGTTATGCAAAAAATTTGGAATGGTTCTTCAGAATGTTCCACACTGCAGAAGAACTGGGATTTAATAGAAAATTTTATCTTTCCCATAGTTTTATTTCTGCCATGCTGTCAATCTGTGTAGTAGAGGTGTGATTTTCTGTTGAAGGATCAGAAAGGCTAGAAAAATATAATTGTTTCCTGTGGGATTTTCTTCATAGAAGAATGTAAAATTTTTTATTGTCTGGTGGTTTCCATCTATTTGAGATTCTGTTTTATTTGACTGAATCACCAGGAATGGAATTCAGAGGTTAGGAGGCTGGAAGACAGACACAACAATACTTGCATTTCTATCTTTCATCCGAAGATCTGGGAGTATTTTACAAACATTAAGGGATAAAATATCACAATACTGCTTTGAAAAAGGGAAGAATTTGGCAGAGAAAGCTTTGGGCATAAAGAGGCTAAATGACTTTACACAGAAGAAGAAAACAGGCTAGAAGTACAGATTCTTCTTCACTGCTCTGTTTGCAGCTATAAAGTCATATGTCTTCTGAAACTACATGTAGATTCATAAACAAAATACCATGGATTTCTTTTTTTTTACTAGTGAGGTAGTCCTGAAACAATAAGTTACAAAATTAAAACTGTAAAGATTTTGTCTTTGTAGTTCCCTGAATTGAATATGTGGGAAAGAAGGAAAAAAGGGGAGAGGGCAAGAAAGGGAAGGGATGAGAACAAGCTTTGTCAAATTAAAAATTGAAATCTCTTGTAAGGTGTAGTGAGTTTATTGTTTGTCTATCCCTCTATGAATTCAAGGGCTTGTAAAAAACAATAGACTTGCAGGTCTTCATAAACCAGTCGTTCTTTTAACTAACTAAGAGGTCAAAGGAGAGAGCACATTCTCCTCCAGTTCCTTCCTGTGCCACTCACCACAAACCTGCAGGGAGCACTCCAGGGTGAGAAACAAGATCATGAACAGAGTTGTGCGGTCCACAGCAGAGATTTTTGGCCAGAGGTGTGTCACTAAGAGGCAGTGTTGTGGTTATTGTTATGAAAACACCTATTTATCAGGAACTGGACAGAACCCAGCAACTCATTTTGTCTTTACGTTTCTGAGTAGTCAGAGCAATGCCTCCCAGCCATTACTGCTTTAGCCAGCTCTGTTAAAGCAATCTGGATGTGGAAATCTCTAAAATCTTATTTTCACTCTCAGGTATTTTGGTAGATTGTCAAGCTCTAATTAAGTATGTGATGTGGGAACACTGCTGATTTTTTTTTTTTTCTCATGAAAACACAGAAGAGCCATTTTCTGTTCTAATTCCAGTAGGAACACAGATGATTTTCCACTTTGATCCTGTTGTCTTTTATTGTCTATTTTTTACCATAGCATTTGATTTCTGAATTCCTGTGATGATACTTTCTTTTGATGCCTAGACAAAAAGCCTCTACCTACACAACCTATCTATGAATTTGCAATGAAAGACTGTTTTGTTAAGATGGATTTATTTTCCCCTGATTTCCCTCAGTGAAGCTCCACATCTACATACTTCTTCACTTTTCCTGTTACTCCTTCCCTTTTCTTTCCTGATGCCTCTTTCACCCTATTTTCAAACCTTTATCCATTTTCTGCAGTGAAGCAGGAACCTCCATTTGCTTTTGCCCCATGGTTGCCTTCTATCCAAATTCTTCTTCAGCTCTTCTCTTCCATGTTCTACTCTTTTCTTTTTCCAGATCTCTTTTCTTCCTCATTGTCTTTTCTTGCTACTTCAAAATTTTTTCTCTCTCCCTTTCATTTTTTTCTCTGCCCCCTTTGGCTGATGTCTTCAATCTCTGTTCCCCCCTCATCCCTTTCTCCTTTCATGATCTCTAATAACCTTGAAGTTGACAGTTCTTTTTTCCTCCTCTTTGTTGTTTTTTTTCCATTATCTTTTCTTTCATCACCCTTGTTGTCCTCCTGCTCTTTTCTCCCAGCTGATTTTATCATTCCTGCAGTCTGCATTGCCTGTGGTCCTCTCACGTTGCTGAGATGACTGGCTACACATTGTGCCCTTGTGTCAGGGGAGAAAGTGCTGTGTGTTGTGAAACCTTAACACAGAATTTATTGACTGCCAAGGCTCAATGAATCATTTTAAATATCTTGCATTCTTTTATTTTCATTAAGGTCTTTGTAAGCTTTACCACTGTCTTCAAAAGGAGTAGAACCATTCTTGAACTGGGCACTTCAGAAAATTGTATTCAGAGCTCATTTGAGCAAATTTGAATTGGTTCAAGAGGTGACATAAACTCTGTGGGACAGGCATGCAAGTAATGAATATTTCAGGGGATCTTATGTCCATGGTTTCATGTTCAAGGCTAAACTTATGTTCTAATCCTCACAAATACACCTACAAAAGCATGAGAAGTCAGACCCTTATAAATATCAAAGGTTCATAAAGACATACGGTAAGCCAAAAATAAAAAAGAAGCTAAATTTAGGTTCATATGTTAATTATTCTGGCTAGAAAGAGTACTTAATCATGCAAATTTATTTTTAGCAAAGGTGCTAAATGTTACTTTTTCAGATGTAAAATACTGCTAACATTTCTTGCTTAGCAGTATCCTACTGACAGGACAGGCCTCACTGAAGGTAAAGAAAAATTTAAAATCCAAACCCACAGCAGATATAAAGGAAGAGAATTTCAGGAAATAACACAAGCCAGCAAAATGAAAAAAATTGTGGTGGAAGGGGAAATAGGTGAATTTAGAAAAATCTTCTTCTCTCCTGTCAGTTGTTTTTTTGACATTGGATACAATGCAGTTCCAGTACGAATGGGCAGAAGATCAGGGGATCCAGACAAGGATCCCTCCTGGTGGGGCATTGTTGAGCCCTCTCAGAAGACACTGGGAGAAGGGCAGATTGGAGATTGGAAAGAACTGTAGAATGGAAAGATTTGTTGTTGCCACTGTCACTATATAGTCTTTCTATCTGTGAGGGAATAATGCCAGGGAGCTAGTCCAGGCATGAGACTAAAAATTTTGGCTCAGAGACTTCATAGAGTAACTTCAGTCTCCTCTATCTCTGCAGAGAGTGCTCTGTCTCTCTCTTTGACTCTAGAAATCCCCAGAAACTGAATGGTTCTGAACTGGGGATGGCTGACTGCATACTCTTCTCCTCAGGTAAAATTTAATTAATTCCCTGACTTTGTGCATGTACAATTTTTCTGTCCTTAGCTGCTGCTATTATCTGTATTGCATTCCTGCATTTTTTGAACTGTGTGTGGATGAGAAAGAACATGATATGTTTTTTAATTACACTGAAATCCATTTTCCTATATGCAGTCTAAAATGCATCATGCTGGCATTTTAAATATTGCTGTGCACTCAAATGCACAGATACACATGATGAGTTTAAATTAATTATATTGCCTTAGAAAAAGTATTCCTGTGCCTTCCATTACCACCTCTGCATGCTGCCTGTTCTGCTAGCAGTCAGGACTTCCCAGCTTCCCAGCAGCAAGTGCCATGACGTGCTGCCCGCTGTTCTCACATCTAGCACCAGCACATACTGCCTAACATGCCAGTTGCCAAAGGCAGGGTATATGCCTAATGTGAAATAGCTTCTGTGCACTACCCAGGGGATGCTCCATGCTCAGAGGCTGCCAGGGGGAAGCTGTGAATCAGTTCTCTCCCTGGGCACCTTGCCCACGCTTTCTCTCCTGCCAGCATCGCCTGCCTTGGAGGCAGTACCGGGCAGCTGCAGATCCCCTCCCTGCAGCAGAGAGCACTTCCTGGCACCAGGGATGAATCAGTTCCAACATATGCAAATTCAAATGTTCATTTCCAAACAGCTCAGCCTTTGGGAAAAAAAAAAGCTTCAATTTTATGTGAAGGAGTAACATAAAATGATTGAGGCACAGAGAAAAATTCAGGACAAGATAGCCTTAAGAGAACATGTCCTACAACTAGGAACAAAGACATGCAAATTGTCTGTCTCCTAACATCATTGCTGTAAGCCAGCGCTCAAAAAAAAAAAAACCAAACAAACCCTACATGGGCTTTTCTTTTTCAGCAAATTTGTGTAGACACCTTTGTTTCTGAAGAAGAATGTACTATTCCTGATTGGTTTATTAATATGGGAACCACTAAGCCTCTTGAGAATATCTGCCACTCAGTCACTGCACAGCAAGATTGGTGCAGGTGTGCAGAGCAGCCAGTGACATGATTCCTCTAGCTCCCTGTATGTGACAAGGGGTCAAAAAGAAGCACTTGAAGACAGCAGCATGGGTATAGCACTTTAGTATTCTTCACCTTAAAAGGTATCTTCAGAAGCTTGTACAACTGGCCTATCTTTTCAGTTTATGATGTAAATGGAAGTTTTAGCTCAAAATTGAATTAAAATGAGGCTGAATGCAGAATACTTTGAAAATGCACAGTTTGGACTAGGTGATTTTTCCCCTGATAAGATATGTACACTTACACTATGGTGTGTAGTCTGGTGGTTATGTTGAACACCATAAAATTATCAATAGCATAATTCTTGAATTGTCGTGTCTGTGCTGCTGCTTCTCCCAATGCTCTGCTCTTTTGTAGTTTGTATAGCTTTTCCTAGGTGAGGTAATCACCAAAGGGTCTGGTGGGCACAGCAATAAGATCTTGAATCTGTCACTTCCTGAGAGCATCCTAGAGGTTTGGAATGACTTCAAAATCTATGAATCTGGAATACTCAAAAAGGTCAGCATGTCCGCAAGAAATGCTGAGAAAAGCTATCAGATAGGGATTGCTAAGAGCAGAGGAAAAAAGATTAACAGCTTTCATGTCATCTGTGACCTTAACCATCCACTAAAGTTGTTGGTAAGAGATTGGGCATAAACCAGCATTAGCCATTCCTTAGCTATCCTGTTTATCTGCTTCTTGTTTGAACAGAACTATTCAGCTTGTGCAGACACAAACAGTTAATCAAGAGAAGGATTCTAAAAGATCACAGGAAAGGAGGCAGTTGGATCAAATGTATGGGGGAAAGAAAAGGCTGAGTGGGAAGGATGGAAATAAAAAGAGCATGAAGAAAGTCCAATATGCTCTTCTTCAAAATCATGTATCTAATATTGATATGAAAGACCAAGCCTACAAATATTTCTAGGCCTGTATCATTAAGAAAGAAGCAGACGTCCTGCCTCTAATGAGAGTTCCCTTAGCCTAGCATTATGGCAAAGCCATAAATGAATAGGATTGTAAACTTTTGTGAGTTATCTGGGAAATATATCATGGGAAGCATGATGGCTAAGAGGTTTGCAAACCCTTCCCACAAAAAGCCCAAGCCCATTAAAATAATGCAAAGGACAGAAAAATGTAATGGGCTGGAATTTTCCTCACTATTAACAACTTGTTTCTTATTCTGGTGCAATTTCAAAAGAGCAATGAAATGGATGATTGTCAGTGCACATTCAGAAAAGTAAGATAAGGTAAGCATAACAGTTCAGTGTAAAATGTGTTTAGCTGACTAATTGCATCTGAAGACTGACAGGTATGTTTTGTTCCATATGCAGTCACTGCACTGTGCTCATTATTAACCTTGAGAAGTGCTATCATAACATGAAGCTTCTAATACTGGATGGACTTTTACATGTCTTCTGCATGTCTGTGTTTCTATCTGAAAACACATGCCATCCAGTAAGAGGAACAGGTTAATATTCAGATAAAGGGAGCAAATTCTCAAGGGTTTTGCTTTCCCAGACAGATAAAACAGAGATACTACTTTTTGTTTTGGGGTGAAAAGTCTACAATGAAAGAGTATAATCCTACAGTTTTCATTTTATGAAAACAAGCATCTTTTCCCCTCTAGGCCTGAAAACATTTGTCAGAAGCCTAAGTGAGGAAATGTGAAAATACTGAGTGTGAATTATATCAGACTGTGAGAGGCAGTCTGGTCTAGTAAGAAGGCTAATGAACAGTGCAGCTAAGGGAAATCTAGTTTTGTTACTGATTTTCTGTGTGACTTTCTACTAATTTTTGAAACCTTCTTACACTTGCTCTAATTTTTCAAGTGATTGACTTAAGACTCATGCTCCACCTACAGTGACTTGTAAGTATAACCTCACTGTTGAGCCCTAATTTACCTCAGGTATGCAATCTTAAGCACGACAACTCACAGTGAAGGGAAAAATTCTTAGTGAGAGTCTACTTATGAGCTTCTCTGCAAAGAGGACAGGTTTGGCATTACCACAGCTATGCCAACCCCTACAAGTACTCCATCCTGCTGCCTTGAGGTAGATTCCAGAGATAGACACTGGGCAGACAAATCAGAAGTAATGAAGTAATGCTTAGTAGGGAACAATATTTTTTGTATTCTTTCCAGTGCTCTGAGAACCACAAACAACTAAGCTGCAAGTATGCATTGCTGCAAGGTGTTGCTGGATGGTTATGGGCCTGAGGCACTTGATATCCAAGGCTGGGAAGGCTTGCTTGCTCATTCTTATGAAGAAAAGTGTAATGAAATCTCACTGCTGTCTACAAAGAATAGTAAGGTGAAGGCACAACAGAAGTGTTCTCAGGGCTGCACAGCTGAAGGAGAGGCAATAAGGGGTAGAGTTCAGCATGGGAAAGCCAATTTGTTGGAAATGAAAAAAAAAATTACCATCAGTCTGGTCAAACACTGGAATAGTTGTGGGAATTCTAACCTTGGCAATACTACCAATTTAACTGGACAAGGTCCTGAGCAACCTGTTCCAACTGGACTTGTGTTGAGCAGGAGGTTATACTAGGTAACATTTAGATAACCCTGGCTACAAGATTTTATAATTCTGTAATGCATCTTAAAAGCTGTATCAGAAAGCATACTGTTTGGCCTCCTAGTGGCAGTACAGATGCAGCTTTTCCTTACAGACTATTCCAGAAAGATCATGCACTATCATTCTACTTGATTTCAGTCCCTTCTGGATAGTTCCAGTTCAACCATTAGCCAATTTATCTGCATAGCTGTATATATTAAAAATATTCATGTATTTTTCTGTATTTGTATTATGTTCTTTTCAACAATAGAAAATGATGGTTTTGAAGTCCAGCTTGCATCGTGAATGAATACTCAGAAATTCTCAGTGAGGCAGATGAAGCAGATCACACCAAGCATCCTGATCAGTGGGAGGGACTGTGCATCTGAGATAATACTCCCAGCTTCTATTCTGGGCATCCACCTGCCTCTGCTTTGGAGTTTTCTGTCTGCCCTGAAAGGATGTTGCAGCTGCCTGGGTAGCAGTAAAAGAAGCAACAGAACTTTTAGTACCGTATTCAATAACTTGAAATTGATGTCATTTCACCCTAACCTGTCAGACTGGATGAGGCAGTTTGCACATTATGTGAACAAAGGAGGCATCCCTTCAGTGAGGGCAGGAAGTGGTGATAAGGCCATTAAAACTCTTCCAAGCCAAAGTATTCTTTTTTCTGTTGAAATCTGTGACTGTATTCAACAGCACTTTTAGTAATAATTCCAGCTTCATAAGAATGTTCCAAGGTATCATTAAGTAGAGCACTTGAGAATGAATTGTGCTTTTTATTGTCAGGGGATGTGCTCTGGTGTCTTTTCTTACTTTGGCCTTCCTTACGGTCTCCTTAAAGTTAACAAAGGCAGAATGCTCAGGCTTTTGTACAACTTCCCCTTCTGCAACTCCCATATGATAAGGCAATGTAAGCTTGGTTTATACTGTAAACATCTCACGAAAGAGCTACTTTAAGTTCACAGTCTATTAGCTCCAGGATACTTTCCTAAACAGCTGCACAGAGTGCCAGGGAGGTTGGATATAGCCAGGGATAACTAATCTTGCAGCACAATGGTTCATGCTGTCTTGAACCTCAGGGCTCAGAGCTCCCATGCACTGCAGAATTAGAAAAGCAGCTGAGTGAGAGGCTGACTTTGCCTTATGTGATTTTTACAAGAAGGAGGTTTTTTTAAGCAATACACTTATTTTCCAAAACCACCTACTGTCTTGGTGCGCTTATAGCCAAATAACCCTGAGCATCTATTTGCTGATCCTTACTCTTATTTCTAATTGACTTGGTTAGTGTTGATATAGAACTTGTCTAAAGTTTGATTAATACTTTTCTCTTTCCAGGCCGGTGAAGAAGAACCATAATTTTCTATTTTCAGAATGAATGTTTACATTTTCTATTCAAATTCTGCCAAAATATTTTTTCTAACATCACTATCCTTACAAACATTCCTGCTAATTAACATCCCCCAGACAAAGATTTTGAAGAATATTACATGGGGCAGGAACACAGTTTCTCTGTTTTGATTAGCTCAGAGTTTGGTATCCTCAGCTACACATGAAGAAGAGCATCTTGTGGCATGAAGTAGGCGTAGTTGTAATACTATACTGCACCCTTTCAGCCACAGGGAAACTATTAATTTCAAGGTGAGTAGAGCATCACAGGAAGGTCACTGTGGAATGAGTTACCTGGCAAACGACACCTTACAGACAGGTTGCCACTTGTTGTCAACCACATCTCTTGCACATAATGTAATCCATCGGCAGTGTCTTTAGAAACTGCCAAGTTGCCCTTTTTATGGTGAGGAAAATTGGTAAGAAAAAGTACCCTTCGGATAAATATCTTATTCATTACGTTTACTTTACCTTTGAATGGGAAGTATCTTCATTGACATGAATGGACCAAAAAAAGCGTTTCTTAGCCTTAAAGACAATCCCACTAGCTTGAAACAATGGCTTTTAAAATTTAAGATGGAATAAAATTACTTTTTGACATTGTGCTTGATTATATAAGGCTTCATATGAAGATATAAAACACACCTGATCTGTGGTACACTAACATTCACAAGAATTATGCAAAAATTGGAGATATATGGTCCTGACAGGTTTATTATTACCATTTGTGAATCAGCAGCATTTACTCTGGGTTCAGTAGAATTAATACCAACATTTTTAAAAACTGAATTAAAATCAGGTAAACTACTATTAAATATGGTATCCTGGATATAAATTTTGCACACAAACTAGAATATTACCTCTCATATGCATTCAGTAATAATAATTTTCAATTTAAAGAGGTATATTGTATCAAATAGAATTCAAACAAAAGTTAAAGAATTTCCTTACCAATACTTGACTAATTAAACTTTAAAAATACTCTTTTCTTCTAAAACAAGTTATAATAGGACTCTGTCTATGACAGCATCAACCTGAAACTGGTTTTAGGAAGTGTAAGAAGTGCAAACTCTGCATGGAATTTAACCTTGTAATATTATTCTCAGTCCATTAAAAACATGCTGCTCAGGTAAACCTTTTCACAGTTACAGAACGTAATCTCAGATCCAAAGCCATCTAAAGACAGTGGGAGATTTTCCACTTACATTGTTGCCCAGAGAAGCTGTGGATGCCCCATCCCTGGCAGTGTTCAAGGCCAGCCTGGATGGGGCCTTGAGCAACCTGGTCTAGTGGAAGGTGTCCCTGCCCATGGCAGGGGGGTTGGAACTGGTGATCTTTTAGGTCCCTTCCAACCCAAACCTATCTGTGATTCTATGATTCTATGACTTAAAACAACTTTGGATCAAGTCTCATTAAAGAATTACAACCATTGAAGGACTTTTCCTGTGAAAGGGAGTGTTGAGGATTAAAACTTAGATGGCTCAAGAAAGAAAAAAAAAATATTAATAACTTAATTATTTCAGATTCTTCACACTGAAGTCACAAAAACTGTATTGGGTGTTATTCAAAAGCAAGGCCTTTGCCCCTCCTTCATTATACCTATACTTATGGAAAATACTTACGCTTTCCTGACAGATGTTTCTTGATTAGAGCATCAAACAAATCACCACCTACAATGGTTCCTGGAGAAGCCTTGAGGAGAAACCCATAATCTATCATTTTGAAAAATTATTAAGTTATTTTCAGATAAATTGTTATGATTTCTCAGGGGTTTTACTCTGCAATTTGTTTACAACTCTTATTCATGGAGGACAAAACCAGTGATTTATCTCTGCAGTGTCCAACATAACCAACATTTACAGATTTTAAATTAAAACTTATTTGTGAAATGCCCAGCAGTTCTGAATTCACTCGCCTTTAGGAATACCTCTGGTATTTAAAAGAAAAATATACAAATATCTGTGAGAAATAACAAAGATTTTTTTTTAATTTTGATAGCTATTGTCTGGCATAATGTCTGATTCGCGGTAGAAATAGAGATTCAGGTCATAGAGTCAAAAGCAAATGCTTTTACCTATTAAACTCTGAATTCACATTCAGTAGGCTGCATTTAATGCAGAGTCATTGTCATTCTTTTAGCTATCATCAGTTTATTCAAGAGAACAAAAAAATCCCTAAGCTTATAGTTTTACAGTCAAAATTATTAAGTTGTGATTTTGTAAGGCTTCTTTAGAATACTTTTTGTGCTCATGATGTGTTCAAGAAAAGTGCCAGACTGACTAGTCTGGAAAAAATAGTTCTCTACCTGTAAAAAAGAAAAGAAAGTCTATGACTTGGTTCTCTTATAAACTGCATCTGTATGTTTTGATTCCTTTCCTATTTAATATAGGAGAAAAGTGCCTCAATATCTGATCTTTTTTGAACAAATTATATTTATAGGTTTTTTAACTGATCATATGCTTTCACAATGATGTCCTCATTAATCTGCAGTCTGAAAATTTGGAAACTAAGTCTTGTTCATCTTAATGTACTGTTAACTCTGAAGCCTGAAGACTGCACTTTAAATATCACTCTGACTACTTTACAGTTCATCATTTGAATGAAACTATGTAAACAGTGTAATTCTGGAAACTGTATCTTAAATATAATTTATTTAGATTTAATCCTTTTGGAGAGTCTTTTTTTCTTTTTTACCACAGTCCAAAAACCAATACCTAACGATAATAATGTGCTTATACCTCAGTCCTCCTCTGCCTCCGTATTACACATAATATATACTGCTGAAGCTGAGTGCAGTGGAAGCACAGTCAAGCATACAAAAATAATTAATGATGGCCTGTGTTAAAGTACTCCTCAAAATCTAAGGTTGTTTCACACAATGTACACGAAATGAGCCCATGCTGAAAGAGCACAGTGTCGTTATCTGTGGAAGGAGAGAAATCAGCAGACTTTGAAGCAGTGGAAATTCTGTGTGTGTTAGGGTAGAAGAGTAATTTTTACATGCAGATGAGCAAATGTAAACTCCACTTACTGGGAATACAATAATATTGTAAAAGAAGATTATGATGAGGTGCTTATGAGGGATATGGTATATTTTAGAGATATAAAACATTCATATAGATACTACAGTGTTGCAAAAAATGTGTGCCACATAAAGTCCCAATTGCACTAAGATAAAAGTAAAGGGATGAACTTAACTGCATGGCAAAATCAGATGTTACTGTGTGGATACAGACACCACATAATTGAGTTAGCAACCGGCCATTTTAAAAAAAACAAACAATGCAAGGAATTTTATAACTTCAAAAGGTTTAAATAAGGCAATCAAACATGAATGCTAACCCAAGAGAACAGCTGAGGGCATCTGCCCAGATCATCACTGTTGTATCTTAGCGTAACTCCACTGAAGGCAACAGAGCTATGCCAATTTACACCAACTGAGGATCCAGACAATCATGTTCAGGACTTCAAGTGACAAAATTATTTTTATTTTGGTGTATATATTAAAGAGTTTTGGCAAGTCTGACCAAACACAGAAAGTGCAAAACACTGCATTTTTAATTCCCCTTTTAGCAACTGTATAGTTTATGCAACTTCCCATGGGGATCACCTCAGCACTTGGGATATACCAGAGCATCATGTTGCAGATCTTTGCAGATCTGGATGGAATGAGCAATTGGATATGATCTACTGATTTGAAGCAAAAATGATCAACATCACAATGGGAGTTTGCACAATAACCAAACTGTGCCAAAGAAAAGACCCTTGAATTGATCACAAGCAAATGCTAGGCTGAATGAGATTAATTATGTAGGACATGTTCAATGACAGAGAACTATGACCAAACCTAAGCAAAACAGAGAAAACTGTACAAATGGAAAAACTCCAAGACAAGAAGACCTTAGAGAGATTCATTGGGCATATTAACATAGCTAAACAAATTCATTGATAATTAAACACAATTAAGTGCTCCTCTCAGAATAGTTGCTTAGAAACTGCAGAATGGCACTGGAATGACTGACAAGAGAAAAGTTTTGAAAATTAAAATAAACTGTCAAATAAACATTCACACTGAAATACTCGGTGATTAGTGAAGAGCTAGGAACTAAGGATTTTATCTTCAAAACTGCCTCAGTTGTTATTGCAGACACTGAATTTCTCTTTCAAAGAAGTTGCAGGGATGTGGATACCCAGCACTTATATTCTTTCTAAGAACAAAGTTTAGACTCTTAAGTCTAATGTTCAACTGAATTGAGACTATTTTGGGTAATAACTGAGTGGCAAATGGTTTTAAATACTTATTAAAGTCCAAACAGCAAAAAAGTACAACTACTATTATATTTTTTTAAAATAATTAAGTACATAAATAAGGAGGCCATAAACTATTAGGCTATTGTAGATACCACTATATAAACAAAGCCTCTAATTTCATAGCATTTCATAGTACTGACAACTTACTAAGGCTCTGATTCTGCTATATGCTTCATGCAAACAATTTTGTGCCTGCATGGAACATTTCACAGCATCAGAGGCAGCAATATGTAGAATACAGAAGATTTTTAGAGAGTAAATACTTTTAAGACTACCTCTCAATAATGAAAACAACAATGAAGGCTCTTATGTAAACAAAATTCAAGTGTTTTCTATTTTGGAGACAAAAGTTGACAAAATTAAGTGAGAAAAATGGAATGACTCAACCTTACCAGAGCCTGAATGAGTTATTCTAACAGAGAAAAAGCCCAGCCACTTCCATATGTAAAACTTATTGCGACTACAGAGATGAGGTTGCTGCAGATGATGGGTTTCTATACAAAGGACATTATCATAACACCACACAACATGAGGTTGGAAATGCTAGGTATAACCTACAGTGCCCATTTGAGTATTGAGAAGTGCAGGAACAGAGCCCAAGGTGTTCTGTTCTGGCCAGGCATGCATGCTGCCATCAAAGATAAGGTATCCAAGTGGAAATCTGCAATAAATACAGGAAACAAAAAATGCAAAAAAACCCCACTGAAACCACACAAGATTCCTAATTTCACTTGGCCCAAGGATCTAGTTGAACAAAGTGGGAAAGATTATTTCTTATAGGTGAACTAATAATTGGGGATCTATGTTCCTTGGTTTTGTTTTTAATAGTTTAAGTTAGACTTGCACACTAACTTGCAATTTAAGAACACATTAAAAACTACAGTTTGTTAAATTTGTTTTACCACAACACTGCAGATAAGTTAATAAAACACTATCATTTACAAATGGCTCACTCTAGCAATTTTTAACATTTCTCCAAATACATCACATCTGGTCTTTGCAATCACATTGTCTATACAACAGTTAGCTAAAGCATCAAGGAATTTTAAAAAGTGGCTGCAGATTCAAAGGATACATACTTAGCATCAAAGGAGTATTTCAGCATAACACAAGGTTACTTACTAGGCTCAACAACCTCAGTATTCAAGAAAAACTGTAATGACAACTTCTATTAAGTTTCCCATGCAGAAAAAAAAGACATAACAGGGTAAAAAAGTGATAATAAGAATGGAAATGGTTATTTCTCTTGCAACAAAGAGTAATTTTCCAAGATAAAAGTGAGTGAAAACTATATAATGGGTCTCAGTCTTGCTACATTCTTACAGGAAGACAAACGTAATGTCAGCAGGAAAAGTGAAGGGAAGCGTAGGAAACAGAAGGCAAGACAAGAGTAGGCAAGGGATAAGACTTCTGTGCAGATGAAACAACAAATGTACACCCAGAAACACCTCAAGTGGAAAACACAGGATGCAGGTGAAGAAATCACTTCAGCAGCTAAACAGATTTCTCAAGAAATAACTGGTTTGAGTACATAAAGTGACTGTGTATTGGGAGAGCTATCAAGGTTTATGAGTATAGGCACTGATATGTCCAAGAACAATGTGGTTACCTATCTAACGAGGGAAATGTTTCTATGGTGTTTTACTAATATATCCTATGAATTTTTTCTGTATTTTAAATTTGTTTGTGGAGAAGGCCTATTATTTGCCAGATGACTAAAGCAAGGAGAAAATACTACTTTTTTTTTCCAGGAATATTTTATTTTATATATTCATCAGAATAAAAGCAACTCCCATTTCTGTGAGGGTATCCCTTCTTCCCTGCTCTTGCCAAGCAGATTGCAGTAAAATAACATCCATAAGAATAAATAATAGAGTTTATAGTAATATGGAAGATTTTCCCTAGAAGTATGAGGTATGGATATCCTTTCTGTCCAGAAAAAAAAAATCTGTATTGCATGGAGTAGTTTTTCCTAGAAGAGTCGTGGCTAACAGGGAGAGCTTCAGAGAAGTTCACTTTTCCATCTGAACACTGCTAGGATGACACATCTGGGAACAGGGAGACAAGGATGAAAGAAAATTAAGAGAAAGAGTAGAAGATGATCACCAAGAACATGGAAATTATGGCAGAGTGACATGGGAAAAAAGATGGAAGCACAGAAATTTCAACTTACTTCATTGTGGAGAACATGCAAAAATAGATTGAATTCCTCACTTTGAGTTAAGAATAGATGAGGAACACAAAAGCTTTTCAAGTTTGTAGTGAGGGAAAGGAGGCTCTAGTCCTCCCTGTAAGTGCCACAGGGAAATACCAAAATACATCCACCACAGAAAACAAAATTCATGCAGGTGCTTTGGAACTGAAGGACTGGGAATATTGCACAGGATCAGAGAAGTCTCCAAACTTGCAGGCACCTGCTTGAACCACAAATCTTTCTGGGGTTCAGATTTGTTTATATAAGCATTAATGGGATTTTCTGGCAGGAATTTGACCCATAGTAATAAGGGTAAATGTTGAATGTGATATCTAGTTCCATGGTAAAACCAAGCTAATACATAGTTACCTATGGCATTTGAAAAACTGTGATTATTTTTACATCAAAGTAGCACTAAGTAGAACTAAGCAGAACTAATTTTCTGTGAGTCTCTGGTACCCGGGTTCTCTGGTTGCCACATTGGCAAGACACTGAGTAGGAATGTTCTCAGTCAGTATGCTGAATTTTGGCTGGGATTTCATTTACTGATTATCAAAATGTGTCCCTTTAAAAACAATAACTAATTTTAGCTTTGGATTGTTGTTCGGTTGTGGGGTTTTTTTGTTATTTTGTTTCTTTATTTTTTTTAATTTGGTTTTGAATAAGACTTAAAGTGCTTCAAAATGCTGGGTTTTAAAAGCATTTATAATTCCACAATGGGATTACAGTTTTGAACTAATTGTAAGTGTTAGAAAAACCTGTTGTGATAAGGAATAGATAAGGAAAACTGATAAGAAAAAGCCCCTGGTTAAGATTAAACTGCATTCAATCTGTGAATATTTTAATATTGGTAGCTGTCACTGGGTGGGCTGTTAATTGCTTTCCCATCATATTTAAGTTTACTCATCAATATAGTGTCCCTAGGTCCTTTAAAAAGTAGTTGCTTTTCACAAGTACTATAAACCAAAATCTTAACACTGGATCCTTGCCAGATACTCATTTCTTCAGAGAGCTTTAAAATCTGTTGATCTCTTTTTTTGTTGGTTTTTTTTTTTTTTTTTTTTTTTTTTGGTCAGCAGCAGTAACTGAGAATTAAAGCAGAAGAAATTCTTCTGTTATGTGGAGATCATGGACCAGGATGTGTACCTGCTTTGGCCTGCTGATAAACTATGCACAAAGATTCTCGTGTTTCCACTTGAGTTTTGGGTGAAAGTGGAAAACCAGACAATCTGCATGGTAAACCTGAGCCAGAAACCTTACAGATGAGAGCACGGGTGGTAAGGAATAACTATCCTGACCCTGGAATAATTTAATGGAAAGGTACAAGATTACTACTCTGGAAGTCAGGAAATGTGGGTGATGGAATCCTGGATCCACAACGACCAAATGCAGTGCAGTAAGCATAGCTGTTAAAGGAAATAAATTTCTCTCTAACCTTTTCAGACTGCCTATATTATTTTGATCATGAATATTGTCCAACTTATATTATTAATGAATATTATTTTAAATGTATGCTATTTTATATTTCAGTTAGGACACAAAAAGAATCAGTGTGTTAGCAAAATTCCAGTTAGGAATCTGCATTATACGTTACTTGTGTGTGTTGTACAACACACACAAGGAGATCATGTGTTGGTAAAATGTGATATAAAGGCTTTAACAGCACATATGTGATATTTGCTACATGGCAAAGCCATAGAAGCTCTAAACCCTTCCAAACTACGCAGTCGAGAAATATGATCCCTATGCTTTACTATCAATTCTTCTACTACACTATAATTTGTTCTCTGTACCCCACACATTAAGCAAGTATTTGCCAGAAATTTTATAGAGGTTGAAATCTTTATGGAGGACTGGAAACAACTACACTGAAAACCTGAACAAGGAATAAAAGATGAAGAGATGAGAACAGTACAGATTGGTAGAGACAGGACAGAAGGGATCTCAGCTTGGGATATAGGCAAAAAATGTGTATACATTTCCCTCTACAGCCTGGGGCCGGAGCCAAGGTTACTGATTCTCACTACTCTTCTACTGTCAGCAAATATGTATGAAACATACCAGCAATGTTCCCCATCTCCTCCTGGTGCCAGTCCATGCAGACCACTAAACCTTCTACTGCTGTTCGCTATGACAGCAGCCCAGGTGACCTGTACAGCAGATGCCAAAAGTTCCCATGGTGGCTGGTGGCCTGACAGAGAGCCAGTGGTATCCCTTATTATGGAATGGCTTCTTTTCATCTTGCTCTTTTTAGAAACAAGGAAATTATACTCCCAGACCTCACACACAGAAATATAACAGATGTAAACGAAGTACTTCACAGTTCAAAAATTTCAAAATCAAATTCGCTTATGTAGCTTTGGTTTAGCTGCTTTGTGCATACACATTACATTTACATGATCACATCTTCTTCCATCTTAAGCAGAGAACAAGAGCATAAATGAGAGCTGTATAAAGGATGCTGCCTTCCATAGGACTCCTACTTCCCTGCTTTGAAATATATGTGAGAAATGCTAAGATGCTTTATTTCTGTCTCTGTACCAGCTTCACAGGATGTAGAGACAGGGGACAATAAATATATAAACGTGATGGAGGCCAGAGATGGGCTGATCAGACAAGGAGCTTGAGACAGGGAACAATGCAGAAAAAATGAAGAAAATAAACAGGAGAGAGCAAATGGGCCAAGTGGAAGCTGGGACTGATCAATTGTGGGGGAGGAGAATGGACAGTCTGGCTGTTCTGAAACACTGGACTCTGCCCCACTTTTTCTGTAGAGTTCATCCCTTTCCACAAAGGGTCAATCACTCCTCATGCAGATCTGCTGAATTCCCACAGCTCCAAGCAAATTCAAGGGTACTTGGTTTTGACCCTATACAGTTCTCTACAGTGTGAAGAACTCTGACAAACTGAGTCCTAAAAGTATCCAACTGAGCAATCAAAATTATATCCCTAATTTTTCTGCCTTTAAAAAGGGGATAATAGCAACACTGACTTACTTCATAGGATAACTGAAAATAAAAATAAATTAATTATATTATAACTGAGATAAATTAATTAGGAAACACTCAGATGCAATGGTAGTGATAAATGTGTGAGCGAATTAGTAGTTACATCTTCAGAGTGTAGTTTGAGAAAACTGCAGTGAGTAACAGCCAGGGCCTCACATGGGATAATGAGGAAAAGAAAAGAAATTCATTAGTTGCATATGCAGTGATTACTGTCTGCCCTGTGCAATGATTTACTCTGTTATCCTGTGACAAAACATAAGAACAGAAAATAAAGGCATGCCATGTAATGCAATGCAAAAGAGAACTGAGTTAAGTAAATCTGCTTAAAATTCTGGCATTTTCAAACTCAGCCAAGTTTTATGTGTTCAATAGGTATAATGATAACTGCTAAATTAATAATTTATGCTAAATGCTAATAAAGAATGGATGCCAAAAATAAAAATAAAACTTTAAATTAATCTTGTTCTCTTTGCTTAGGCAAAACTTGAAACAGGTAGAGAGAATGGCATGAGACAGAAGTAGGTCCCAAATTTAAGTATTATATTTTTCTTCCAGGTCTCTACCAGGTAGCCTTGACTGCAGATGTTTGAGAAAGGCAGAGGAGACAGGGTAATTCAGAAACACCTTCCTAAGACAAGTAGAAACTTTATAAAGGGTTAAAGCAGCAAAGTGTATGTCTAAAATATTCATGCTGCCTCAAGAGTCTTTTCTGTGTTTTGCTTAAGCATTTACATTTCCTCAAACTTCTACCACTTGACCCATCACAACCCAAAATTCAGGTCCAAATCTCAGGTTCTCTAGGGAGTGCCTATCTTTCTCTGCTTATACTTAAATGTTTTCCCTGATCTCATTTACATCCCCCTTTGCATATCACACACCCTTCTGGCAGCATATACCAGCATGACCTAAGTTAATTGTTTCAAACATTATTTTTGATTGTCTGGGAAATAAACTGAATTTCGCACCTATTGTTTACATCTAGCAACTAGAGCAGCTAAGACTAGAGAGCAATCTTACTCCAGCAGTTTTCTCATGCTTGCTTTCTTATTCTTCCCATGGTTTACATCAAGATTTGGTTTTTTTCTTTCAATCAGGGTATGTGCTGAACTCAAAAAATGTTATTTAAGGCACTCATGTATTGTAAGGACAGAATACTGCTTAGCATGGCAGCATGAGCTATCCTTTCATACTTTCCCTACCCAATTTTCCTCACTTCTTGTGAAAATCTTTCAATGCTAACCAAAGTACCAACTCAGGAGTACCACTTTCTCATAGCACTAACAAATGCTATAGTTCTTCCACACAGAGAGTTGCAGTAGAGCATACAGTGCAGGAAGACAGAGCAAAGCTAAGTCTTATGATTCTCTGATGTTCCTTGTTCAAAACTGTTACTTCAAAATAACTGAAAGGAATTGTAAATAATTAATTTTAAGTAGGGGAATAACTAAGTAAACACTAAAAGACAGTCAAATGAGAAAATGTATTAGACTGATAACAATGATACAAACCCGGGGAAAATTATGCAAGTGCTTGGGAAAAACAAATTGTTTTCTCTTCCCTTCAAACTATGTCTGAGAAACTCAGCACTTCACTGCCTGTGTAATCAGAAGTGTTTCATCAGCCTAATTGTATGAGAATTTTCTGTTCTAACTATCAAATTAAAGTTCAGAAAAAAAATCAAAGAGAAATTTGAATATTTAGATGAAATTCCAGAAGTTCTGACTTCTATTCACCCCTATACCTAGCAAATAGACAGAAGGAAATGCTACGTCAACAGACTTATGTATAGAGCCCCCCTGTATGGAATTTCTCTAGAGACTTCAATGCATGTTCCAAGCAGGATCAGCCTTGTCTGCAGCAGCTCTCCAGACAGCATTTCTAATTTCTGATACAACTATACACAATTTTCAGGCAAATAAATATTTATAAAGAAAATATTTGTTCTTTATATCTTACTTGAGTTCTTGTGAGCTTGTGGCCAGCATACTTCGAATGCTTTTGTCAGCCAAGGGACAGCCAGATAAACTGTAAGACATGGCAGGACATACAAGTATGTTAATCTTCTCATTAACTGAACACTCCCAAACAAACACAACATAAAAATTAAAAAGTAAAAGTTTGTAATGCAGAAAAGCGATGGGGCAAGTGCTGTAATACTGAATTCTGTAATATAGTTAACCCTCTGAATATATTTAGTTATCAACATTACTTCCAAAATTACATACTGTAAATGTTCTGGTTTGTTTGTTTGTTTCTCTATGAACTAGAAAAATATAACAAAAAATATTTGAGATTCCTGGGTTAACTACTTAAATGCTTAAGAATACTTTGGAAATTTTAGTAATCTATTTAAAAATAAAAGACGTTTATACAACACACAAATTAGCATGCTTTTAAGATCAACATATATTACTCAAAGGGTTAACACATAGTTCAACGTTTTACTTTGACAGCATTGTTGAGGTAAGCTGAAAACAATAAATTGAAAAGACAGAATCCACCATGAAAAAAATGAAGTCACACCTTCTATGTGAGGCGTAATTACCAGTCACATGACCACTCCCATCACACCCTGGTGTTGGACATCTGCCACCAAACAAAAACAAAAACAGCCAAAATAGTAAGTATGTTTAAAAAAAAAGCTTTTAAAAGTTTCATTGTTTCCAGTTTAGCTGCAATGACTGCAAGGGGTTTTAAGCATCCTAATCGAAAAGCTGCAAAATGAACCGGTTTAAATGAAAATGGCGTCTCAATACAATATAGCATCATTAAGAACAAGCAAATACACATTAGCTTATCACTTTACTTAACTGGCAGTTTGAAACATTTATATGCTGCAAATGTTGCATGCTCATACTGCAAGGCGTATATGTATTCGTTGATTTAAAAAAAGACAAAGAGAGAAAAGGTTAAAAGGAGAAAAATAATTTCACCTCACATTATGCTTACGTTATTAAATCCTTTTTGCTCTCTTTGCATTGAGGATATTTGGGTTTAGGACTTGGGATTGTAACTTCACCAGGATACCTTCTTTCTTCAAGTGCCTCTTGGAAAGGATCCAAATCTTCCGGCTACAGGCAAATATACACATATTAATTTCAGCTAGATGAGGTTACAACTTACATAAAATGCAAAGCAGAGTCATCAGATGGTATCTCCTTCTTATCCTATTCTGACAGAGAAAATTAATGAAATTATTTTGCATTATTTCACCTATTAAGCTTTTTAATAATATTTGAATATTTTGATGAAGACTTCACAATATGTGAAATATATAGTTTAACTAGAAAAGGAAAAATGAGGACAAACCCCAGCTTTTTTTATAGCTGTCACATTATTTTGCTGTAAAAGACTATGTTTTTCCCTAAAGTCACTACAAAACAGTGTAAAGGCAAAAAAAGATGACTAAATACAGTATTTTATGCATCAAAAAGCCAACTTAAATAACATTTTTAAGGATTTAGATAATCTCAGCATGAAAGAGGAGCAACCTTAACATTTACATACAGGATCTCAATCTGGGGCAAACCTCAATGGATCTGTCTGGCAAAACAGAATGGTATAATTTGTAATTAGTTTTACTGATGTATTCAGAAATTCAAACCCATCTATTTCAGGAATGTAGCGACTGAATGCAGGGATTCAGCGATTCCTGCAGATGGTGCTATAAACACCACAGCAGAGGCAGGGAGTTCTGCTTGTTCTGAAAGAATCCACTGCTTTACCTCACATTTCCTTGACAGTGACAGATTTCCTGCCAACTGCAATGAAATTAATAGGAAAACTGCAAGCATCACCAAAGCTAGAGTGCATTCAGGGTATCTAGTGAAAATACCACTTTGTTATGTATTTCAAAGATACTGAAAATAGTTTTATGTTTTAACTAAAATTGGCAAGAGATGTGCAACAGACAAGTCATTAGCCTAATTTCCTGTTATAAGGTAAGAAAAATCAATCTCCAGAAGTCTCCAAACAGCTAAATTGAACCAAGGGCAGGATTTTAAGGTGCACAATGGATAAGGGTTAAAACCTGATGGAGAATAACGGTGGCAATGAACCATGTCAGCAGACCTCTTCAGTGTCCTGTCTATACTACAAATTGTGTAATACAAATTCACTAACATATTTTTTTATTTGCCTCTTCTGTGTGAAGGGTTTTGCTGTTGTCTTGGTATTATGAATAGAGAAGTAACACTGATTTCTAACATCCCTTCATTGTATTCTTGAAAGAATGTATTTCATTATATAGGCCCTTACACATGGAGCTATCAAGACCATGTAAGTAACCCAGAAGATTAGCAGAAAGGGTTGAAATTTTACATTATGCTCTGCTGCTTTTGTTTAAATTGATTTCTAAGTAATACATGCTTTCAAATACTCAGCACATCATTTGTGGCTTTCAAATTCAGGAGAATATCTTGTCTTCAGAGCTGATTATCCCAGTACTGCTCAGTTATGTCAACGTGCTTATACAGAGTAACGTAATCTGGATATAGCAAAACATCTTTACTGCAGCAAATATTTGTTAACAAGATGATGCTGTTAGAAAACATGATTCACATTCATGGTTCAAACGTTGTCTTATGGAACTTAGTCACAGATCAGATGTGTGCCAGCATGATACAGTCCTAAAGACCAACCAGCAGAAAGTCCTTTTTGTAGAAAACCACGTATTAATTTTGTTTCCGATTTCCCTGAAAATTTTTGAAAATTAATTAATTACCAAAATTAGACTTCAACAAGAACTAATAGATGAAAAAGACATACATTAATCTCTTTGGAATCATCTTCATCTATCCTACTTGGCTTCATTTTAGTGTAGTCCACTGGCAAGTCCCAGCAGTCACCCTCGTTCAGTTGGTAACACCGGTTATTCATCACAGCTTGCCGTTGTGGGGACATGGGCTCCAGTGGTGTCAAAATGGTACAGCAACCATCTCGCTGCCTCTGCTTGTTCATGCTCAGATCCAATGTCCCATTTTCATCGACTTCCATATCAGGATTCTGTCAAAATAAGAAAAATATTGTTAATTCGGCTTCACACTAGCAAACTGCTACCTCTTCTTCAATCTGATTGCCTAGCAGAGTGATAAAATGCTTTTCCATTCCTGTATAGATTGTAAGCATTGAGCCCCCTCCTACACATAGCATGATGCTGTTATACAACATTAATGCTGTTAAAGTAGATTTCTTCCTGAATGGCTAATGTGATGTTTGGGGGAAAATGGGAGAGTCTTCTGTACCCCTCCTGCCACCCAGCACATAGGTGGTATATAAAGGAGAAATCTCTAAAGGTATTCTCTTGCTGTTCTCTTTGTGTTCTTGATTTATTCTGTGACAGGTGAGTAACTATGAGGTAACATCTACATAATTGTTGTTTTCAGTCCTGACACCTGTCTGGGTGACTGGAGTAACAAAACCCAGCTAGCATCAAATAATCCTTATTTCTTTGTTTATTTAACATTACCAGTCAATGCTTGGAGAGATAATGTCAGAAAATTAAACAGGGAGGTAGGGTACCAAAAGAAGTCCTTTTGGACACCTTTTGCCCATGAGGAAATGCATTCAAATTTCACAGCTCTTTCCCTGCACATAAACACATACTAAGTTTTCATATATCTATCTTGATAATTTGTGCCAATTTCTGTGACAACTGAGTTACTGTGAAAAATGGGGCAAGTATGGACTTTGACTTTTTCTTTAGCAGAAGCAAACAAGGGTTGTCTTTTAGATAAGGAGAAGTAAGGTATCTTAAAATTAACACAAAATGAAAACAACCAAGGACAGATAAAATAAAAATGCCGACAAAAAAATCCCTCATCTTGCCAAAAATTAAATGTTCCATGAGAAATTTGGTTCCAAAACTAACATGAATGTGACCGACTCCTCTTGAGTAATAACAGACCTGCAAGAAAGCACTGTGAAAGCAAATCTCTCTTTCTGAATTACTGCCTTTTGTCAGAGTTTATATCTAATTGCTGCTATCCTGCTAATTTAATTTAGAAAATACTTGTTTATCTTCTCAGATTCATTCCTTCAGTCTCAATATAAAGTGACACATTAGGAAAGGGGTCCTTTCTGGTTTAGGCACAGAAGATTTTTAGCATTTTATTCCCACATCTCCCATCATGTTGATATAGAGAACAATTGCAATTATTTACATGTCAGAAAGATATTTCCCTCTTGAACTGTATTAAATAAATTAATATAAAAAAACAGCATTTGAAAACAAAGTTGCTAGCCATTCTGACTTAAATCATGATTATTAGTCATACCTACTGCTACAGGTTTAGTTTGTTATGAATGATCGAGGGGCTTTACACAATAAGGGGAAAACCTTTGCTATCTGTAGAAGAACAGAACATGTCTGCCAGCTCAAAAGCTGTCTATAAGCACAATAAAAATGTTTCCTCTGCACTGCATCTGTCTGCTCAGCCATCTAGTGGTGTCCTCTAGGCAGCACCCTACCGTGTGCTTATGCATGCTAAATACTCATTTCTGCACAGCTATCAGAGTCAAAATTCAGAAGTTTATAATGAAAAAAAATATTCTCCTAAATCTTTAATGAATATTAATAGAGCACTGTTTTCTTCATAACACAGAAAGCTTAGTGATAAAATGTTTTATTTGTATCTGTATAACCATTTTATAATATACTAAGGCTCTATAAACATAACAGAACATTAGTGACCCTGCAGTACCGTTAAGCACATTTAAAGTCACCTGTACCAGAGGATATATTCATTTCAAATGTATTATGCAGTGACTTAAGAACTGTGGTATCACAGACAGGCAAGAAATTGTACCATACAGTAGCATAGATTTCTTTTTACTAAATCTTACAAGCTCAGGTCCCATTTGTGACTTTAAAATGAAAATACAGAGTTATTCTTTTGACAAAATGTATGAATCAAATAGTGTTTAGCAAAAAAACCCTAATAAGTGCAATTAATACCTCTTGAGCAATCCAAACACCTTTTATAATTATAGGATGAGACAAATTAAAAAAAAGAAGGAGCACATGCTATCAGTATTATCCATTTATAAAACCACTGGGATTTCCTGGGATACTTGTGAGAAATTTGTATCTTTCTTTTTTTTTTTTCCCCTTCCTTGTTTTAGCAGAGCCACCAAATTATGTTAATTTTGAGAGAAAAAGAAAGGCAAGATGTACTAAAGCTATTCTTCTCTCTATCAGGGCCACAGAGCAAGTACAGTTAAGAGAAATCTTCATCAACAAAGAGAATTACTAATTTTTACCCTCGCACAGAGATCCTGAGGCTTAGTGGAGAGGTTCTGAGGCATCTCCCTGCAGCGAGTGGAGAGATTCAGAATAGCAGTAGCAGCCATGTGCGCTGCCTCCATGTCATGAGTATAGTCAAAGCTGCTCTTGCTGCAGGTACTGCTGGCACTGCTGCCTCCACCACAACTCATATTGCTGCTGCTGCTAGGGGCATAACTGCTTGTTGTGCTGCTGGTTGGACTTGAATTCTTACAGTAGCGTTTAGCTGTGGGAAGAAATATGACAAGGATGACTCAAAAGAAGGAGCATTCTGCATAAGTGAAGAGAAAAACAAACTGCTGGAGGTGAAATTTATAATGAGGAACAGTAACCAATGCCAAAAAAAAAGCCCGCATTAAGAATGATGGCTGTATTTCTTGATTTCTGCCTGTGAGTTTCATATGCTACATGTGTGAATTTGTATGAAATTACCTCCTGTAAAAATCTGCATGATGTGATCATGAATCGTTCTGACAAACAGGCTGGATTTAGAAAAAAATAAAAAACACAGAAACACTGCTTTTACCCCACATATATAGTCAAGACAGAAGGTACGATCTGCTCAGCTCATTCGTTTTTGTTAACGACAGGCAACGTAACACTACAGGACCTTTTCCTATTTACATGAGCAAACTTCATTTAAGGCCTCAACTCCCCAGAGCTGCCAGAGATCAAGCCCACCATAAGGCAGATGGGCTTGGCCTCTGGGCCACAGTGCCACCCGTATGTCCTCAAACACCCCATGCTTCCTGAAAGCTTTGTTCCTCCTACACCACAGCCAAGTATTGTAGCACTGGTCATCACAAAGGAAAGGAGCATGATAGAATAAAAAAGGTGGTTGTTACGTGTGAGTTTTACCATGACTTGCACAAAGGAAGAAGCAGTGGTTGTTTAAATGGCAACAGGTACAAGTGAAACATCCCCCCCTTCAATCAACCCAAGCACCTACAGCTCTTCATAAAAACAGTAAGGGTCAAGACACCCCTTCCTGCTCATGCCAAGGATAACGATGCCCAGCTGTACTCTGACCGGCAGAAGCTGCAGGCAGTCACAGGAGAGCCAAGGCACTGACAATGCTCACATCCAGCCTATTAAATACAAGGCAGCACTGTTGCTGCTTTTGTGTAATGCTCCTTGCAGCCAAAGGTATTACAGCAATAATGGAAAACAGCCCTATTAGCCCACTTACTTCTTCGACCCTCTTCCCAAATGAACTGTTTGAAAAGTGTTAATAAAAAAAATGCAAGAAGGTATGAGCTTACCTCCAAAATCTAAAAGTTTATGTATTTTCATAAAAAAATAAAAGTCAAGGTCAGAGGATACATACATGCCTATTACTGCACCTATTTTTCCTTAAGATGTAAATGTATACTGCAGAGATCATACAGTATAGCACAGTGTAACAATAACCAACTAGCATGCTGATTAGAGAGCTATACAAAAAAGGTCAGGCCTTAGCTAGAGCTTTTCCATGATGGGCTCCATTTAAATGCCAGGCTCTTCAGTTGTATTTGTCGGAGCAGCCATACATAAAATAATCTGCTCCCATGAGCACAGCCCATTTGTGAACCACAGGCTGCTTTGGTAGGCAGGCAGGGTTCAAAAGAAGAATGCAAAAGCAAAATATCTCAGCTACAGTTTATGTCATCCTCCTTTCTCTAAAAAACTGAAAAAAATCATGGCGTTATATTTACTGCAAAGGAAATAGTATTTCACTTAAATCATAACAGATGGAGTTTTCTCAGGAAAGCCACATAATGCACAGGGTGTGATTTTTTTTTTTTTTTTTAAAATGAAGTGAATGCTAAACATTCATCACATTTCTTTGTTTTGAACACATAGTATCACTACTCTAGCAAGGTATCCACTAATAATAAATTTGTGAACTGTTTCTCAAGAGTTTCATTATTAAT
Organism: Scytalopus superciliaris; assembly: GCA_013400415.1. Lineage (NCBI taxonomy): Eukaryota > Metazoa > Chordata > Aves > Passeriformes > Rhinocryptidae > Scytalopus > Scytalopus superciliaris. The sequence continues at coordinate 103,642 of VXBX01001050.1, forward strand.
ACAGTAGTCAGTGGTGGTCATTAAAAAGTCAGCATCTCTCCATTGTTACTTTGTTATAGTATCCAAGACACAAGAGAATTTTCCTATACTTAGGGAAGGAAATAACTGAATAACTCAGTTTCTACTGTGATAACACAGCAAGCACCTTGTGCCACTGAACTGGTCAAATTAGAAGTATCTTTCAAACTACATATGAACAAATAAGACTTTTGCCATTAGCAAAATTGTTACTCTTGTAGGTCACATTTAGACAGACATAAGAGACATNTCAAAAACTCATGCAGGCTCTGATATGGACTCCTCTGTGGCCTTGGTCAAACTACATTATGCCTTGAATTAATTTTCCCTATAAATAGAAAGTTGCTTCTAAAATTTAGTTGTGTTGTGATTCACTTGCAAAACACTTTGAAGACATAAAATGCTCTAAGCATGCTACACAATTATCAACTTTCAGATTACCAATAAATTAAGCAAAACTTAGAAAGAAATGGCCATAGTTATTTTAACTTTACTGTAGTTTTATATTTGAAGATGTCACATAACCCAGACTGTTCCGTTCATGTTAGCTTTACAGGAGAAACAAAGATCATCAATTTGTAATTAACTAAATCATGCTGTTTGCTAATGAAGGGAAAGCTGCATTGTTTCATTAACAGATAATTCTGCTCAATACATTGCCCATCCCTGTGGCACCAGGTTTTGGAAGCTCCACAGTCCACCTATGCTTTGTGATCCGGAGTGAAACCAAATGAACACCTTTCCCATTAATTAACAGATACAGGTCTAAGCAACTGCATACCCAAACCAGTCCTCCATCAGACATACCTGGGGGCTGATTACAAAAAACCTCTACAGGCTTCTTTAGCTAATGAACAATGGAGGAGTGGGAGAGATCCCAAACACATAAAAGACCAAAGGAAGGTATTTGGAGTGGAATTCAATTCTGCCCAGGCACCTGCATCTCCAGTACTGTCTAAATACTCAATTATGTAAATTAATTACAGTTTCAACACTTTTTCTGACTTGCACAATAAAAGATTTATCTCACCTACCTTCAGGTATCTGACCTAGTCATTATAGGCTTCCTACACAGGCAGTGGAAAAAAAATGGAACTTTCAGGCAATGATTCACCCAACCAGTTTTATATGAGCACTTCAGAAGGAGATGAATCGAATCAGAGAAGCACCTACCCTTCTCCCTGAATCTGAAAGGGGTGCCAAGCTTAGACGTAGATGCTGACACTATAAAAGTTTAGATATGGTCAGATGAATCCCACTCCTAACATCTTCTCTGTGTTTTGATAGAAGGACTCAGGCCTACTGGTGGAATGAGAGGAAGTTCTGCCATCACCTGAGCAACTAAGAGCATTGCCATCACCTCTGACTGCTGTGTCTAGCTGTTCTTATCTTTACCACTGTATATACCATAAGCCCAACATCCAATATACTATGAAACTGGTTTCAAAGGAAAAGCAAGCCCACAAATACAAGATTTATCAGATCATCCTAGCCAACAATAAAAAGCATACATTTTCTGTTTGTTTTTTAGTAAAATTTACTGGAAAAAAAATAACAAGGAAACAATCCAAAGGAGCTATTTATGTTCATGTCACTCACAGCTGTACACTTATTGAACATATAACTCCTTTCTCTGATGATGAAAATACAGTACTAGCTGACAATTAAAAAGGGATTAAGACATGAAGCTATTGATTTTTAATATCCTTGGACTATTTGTCTCATATAGTCAGAACTAAAGCACTGTTTACCTGCACACTCCCCCAAAACTTTAGGCTTACTTTCAGGTTTTTCAGGATGACTTTTCAGAACTAAATCTGCTTTTATATAAACATGTTTTACTGACATACATAATAGGTGTGCACTCTGTACTTCCATAATGGTTGTAGAGCAACAATTAATATTTTTTGATACACAAATATAAAATCACCTAAAAATACTTTACGGTTTCTTGAGAAAAAGTGGCTCTTTTAAGTGAAGAAAGTCTTCCTGAAATCTCCTTCATATTCTGTTTATAAATTTATAGTAAGTGCCAGCAAAATGCTTGTACCATTGAAAGTCAGGGACAAAACTTTGACCAGCTTCAGTGTGCCCAGGATTTCACTTCATCATTCTAAGGATTCAACTGATTTTCCTGAGGCAATTTAAGCCAAATATGATGGAGTACTTATGAAATTTCAGAGAGACTTGAAACCTAAAGGTTTGATGAAAATCACTAATAGCATACAAAGAACATTCAAATTGGGCTCCATCGCTGGGTTCACGTTGGCAGGTCTCTCTGGCCAAGCAGCACACACATCACTTGGAACCATGTACAGTGTGTGCTGCCTCCTGCAGAGCCAGGAGTATGGAACAAATCCATATGAAATTTGCCTTTGTTTAGCAAGCAACCTGCTCCAGCTTTAATGGGCTTCAGTTGTTCTGAGTACACAAGAGCCCCTTATACTTGCTACACCAGCATGAATCACATGTACACAGTGTCCTTCAGTCCTCCATAGCTCACATTACTGAGCACTGAAGCAATCTAGTCCCAGTCTTATATCCATGTAAAATTCCTATTTGTATCAAAGCAAGATGAGTGTGAATAAAGACAGTGACCCCCTAACTCTGAAGGCTTTTATTATTTAAGGCCACTGTTAAACTTGTGCTTAATGTCACATGTATTTTCAAATCCTGGCAATTTCAGAAAAAAAGTGGGGTTTGCTATTACTTGCTGAAAAAGAGGCCTTAAATGAGAAAACTATGTATTGTTTGCTTAAACATCTGTAATTTGATCCGAAAATAAGCTTTTTCACAGGATCCCCAGAAATACTCTGATTCTTTCCTTTCTACAAGAGTAGACAGAATATTTGCACAACACTTAATATCTCGTTTACCTCATAGTAATGTACACTCATTACCTTCCTAACCACAATCAGAGTTAGTGCTTTACCTTTAATCCCGTTTAAGCCCTTATGATACAGACAAGTAAGATGAAGAGAGAAAAAAAAGGTACTTTTACTAAAAAATAGGTTGCCTTTCATGAGCCTTCTCCTTTCTGCTATAGTCTAAGAACATGCCTGTTGATTCTGTGAGAAAGCAAAATATCTAAAATATCAGAGATATGAAGGCAATAGGGATAGCAATTTTCCCTTTCTCCATTTAACTACTTTTGAATGTCAGAATTGGTGTTCAGGCAACAACATAAATTGTTGTGTATAGTATACTTCTTTCTGTGTTCCTAAACAAAAATCTGATACCTGCTTGAAATTTCTTATGGTAGTCAGTTAGAAGTATCAAATATTGTAACAAAAAAAATAAACTGCTAACAATAAAAAAGATAAAAATATAAAGGTACAGTTTACTTCTACATATATAGATATATATAAACACACATATATATGCATATATAAATGTATTGCTTGAAAAATTCCTGATGTCCTCAAAAGCTACAATCCAACTCCTCCTTCTTTATCCTTCTGTTCATTTTTCTCCCCTAATAAAAATGCTCTTGCCTGACTGACCCATCCATTGTCTTCTGAACTGAAGCCAGTTTCAGCCTACTCCTAAACATGTTACTTATGTTAGGTTTTCCAGTGGATTCAACCAGTGTATTTATGAGGACAAAATAAGCAGAAATGCCTCATTAAGTAAGTAGCAGTGATTTCTGAAGTGCAATGAGACCCAGGTGTTCTACTTCCATATCCCCACAGAGTGAGTATGTTATCTTTATGGGTTACCTGATCTACTGTACAGAGGCGAGAATCCTGATGTGACCCTTGAGGCCAGGTCTCCCAGACAGCAACATAAGGACTATCTCTATTACTTAGCTTTTATTGCCATCTCATTACATCCCAGGAGCTTAATAGCTGGAGATGTTCTTTTGCCAGTGCAACAATCCTGAAGCAAGCACCGTATAAAACAACACTTTTTTGAAAAGTCCTTTAAAATAACTTACACATGACAGCATTCCTCATAATACTGTATGAACATGAAAACATGTCTTATTTGTATGATGTTTACATATACAACAACATGATTAACTGCAAACTTGTCTCTCATGTATAAGAGTGTGCACCTCCTACCATCATATCCTTTGGGGGATATATCCCTGGATTGCACCTTGGGAGCTATGGCTCTCTTGCCATAGGCATGGTTGTCATAACTGTTATATTCAAACGAAGTCTTAGAGTATTTCTCTAGTTCCTTGGCCAAGTTGGAGCGGGGTGTGGTGGTGGGGACATTGTTTCTGTAGCCATACTGAGGGATCTCCAACTGCTTAACAAAGCACATGGGCCTAGAAATTAAAGATATGTACAGTTTGTTAGATGCAGTTCAGTTTACTATGTCTGTGCATAATTTATAGTTCAGATTAGAAAATCTTAGTTATTTCTTGTACTCAAGAGACAGCAATATATTATTGCATTTTCTTAGTTTGGTTATTTTCAGCAGACAAACAATATATATTTTCTTGAACAAAGCCTAAACAAAATTAATTCCAATATCACTAAATGTATCCTGCAGCTAAATGTATTTTAAAATTCTGTTTTAAAATACTTCAGGGTTTCCCATTCCCCATGTAATTGCATCACACAGAAAAAATTTTTTCTTTTGGGAGATGAACTAAAGAGGGCCAAGCAGACTGACAGAAGAAGTTTGGACAAATTCCCTTAAACGGCAAAAAGAAAAAATAGAACTGGAAGCTCCACTTAATTAATGGGTTTTCCTCTGAATTTTTTTCAGCAGTTGTATGCTTTCCTGTGTACTTTCAAAAGGAACTCATACTGTTTCATGCCTCAACATACAAATCCATGCTCATCTTGAGAAATACACAGGAGAGTCTCACAAGCTCTGTTGACTCTGAGCTGCCGCCTTGCAGGTCCTGCTCACCCTGAAATGCAAGGTTCTGGCAGGAACTGTGATCCCTGATGCACAGATGCACACCTCAAGGAAGGTCCTGAGAATGAATACAGAAGAAAACTGTTTCAATTTAATATCTCTTTCATTTAGGATGAGGGAGGACAACCAGGAAAAGCCCTGACTGCTGTATTTCAGCCATTGGAGAAACTCAGTGAAAGAAATCTGCAGTGAACTCGACCGTCACACTTCTGCATGTGGACACCGAAGTCATCAGCTCTCAGAGCAGGCAAACAAAGGTCAGATCCTGAAAGCCCTACCTATATAAGAAAATGTTACATGACTGGGTCATAGGAAGCAGTAGGTGAGCATGATGAACAGCACACCTGAGGTGCTTCTGCTGAAATCAAGAATCATATAATCAAGTATTTTTTTTCCCTCCTTTACTGCATTTATAACAGTCATAGGAACATAAATTCAGTTGAGACCAGAAGTATCATCACACTGACTGACAAAATGAAATGTGATAAATAGCAAGAAATAGGTTTTGAATATTATATCATGTTTTTTTTCTGAATGAATTCATTTTCATAGAATTTAGTCAGGATATTTATGTAAAGATCACCCAAGAAATCATATTAGTCATACTACTCCTTTTGATTTATGTATGCTTATTCCTTTAGACACTTCTTCCCCACAAAATACAGTGGGCTTATTTATACAACGAGCTGATATGAATAATAGTTTGATCCTGTCTCAAGATAATCTACATTTAGCTAAAAGACCTGCAATTCAGATCCTGTACATTCAATGCAAATCCAAAATTTCTGCGGAACAGAAGTCCTACGAATGTGATTTCTTTTCAAGTAAGAACTTTCAAATGCAGGTGGGATGGAAACTGGGATGAAGACAAATATTCAAGATTTACTCTTAAAACATCTCTGTCTGCCCATCAATTGCCTGCATGCAAATATTATAAATAGCTGCCAAGTTCTTCATCTTAAATACTTCAATGACTTCAAGGTAAAAGGGAAGCAGGAGGCAAGATGAAAGCTTTATTTGAGTTGCCTATAAAACCTGAAACACAAGGCAGCTCACAAGCAAAGTTAAGATTGCAGAATAACTTCCTAGGGAGCTTACCGGCAAACCGGATGCTGCTTTTGAGCAGTTGCCTTCTTTCTGTGGCAACTGACTTCAGTGGCTTCCCTGTAATGAGCAGTGGTAAAAGCCACTGCATTTTTGATCTGTCTTTTTCCATCAAGTGAGAAACTGTTCTATTCCCTCGAAGAGTGGTTTGGGTTTTTTTTAATTAATGGGATTTGAAGAACCCTTCTCTAAGAAACCTGTCTGGGATGTTGAATGCCAAGTTGTACAAACTGAATTAAGGGCAGTTAAGAGAAAGCCCATCAAAAACAATCTGAGGAAGGAAAGCGAAGTCAACAGGAATGACGAAAAGTCTTTTGTAGATGTGAACCATAACTCTATGTTCTCAGGTGAACCATTAATTCTATGTTCTCAGCTCCATGGAAACACTGGTTTTTGGAAAGATCATCAAGATTAGACGAACTTTTTAAGACAACATTCAAAGAATGATGTTGATAATACAGTAGAAAACTTTCTTTTTAAGCAGTCCTATCAGTTTTTAAATCTAGAAGACAGCTAAATACTAAGAAGCCTATGGGATAAATAGGAAATTTTGGGAACTAAAGCTGCAGCACTTCCTCCACGCTCTTTGAGGCAGCTGGGAGGGAATGTACCTATCCCAACCCACAGATATTGCAGTATCCATGGAGAAATTCTGCAGCTCTTGGGGCATCATCAGCATAAGGCTGGTATAATCATGCGGAAGTTTAGTTCCTTTACATGTATCCTTCACACTTCAGCTCCTTAGAAATAATACTGTTTCCACCTATGTATCTCAAAAGAGGAGACAATAGCAGAAAGCTGGTTACAGCTCTGGGTAAATGAGGAATCATATATGGATGAAGGAGTATAGTCATATGAAATTGGTTCAAGGTCCTTCCCATATGAAAATCTGGGACAATTTTTCTAGCAGAGAGTGGGGAACAGAGACAAAGAACTAAGCCTTATGTTATTCTAGAATCTACACTACACCTGGCATTTTTCCAAATGTCCTGCCAAAAGGTGTACTACCAGTTTGGTAATGCACATAGGGCTTCTGGTTTAATTTAAACTGATATTTACTAGTAAAAGCCTGCTGAAAAAACCAAGACTTACCGGTAAATATTAGTTTATTCCCAAAAGATACCAACTTTTTTCACACTGTTCTTAGACTTTGCACTCCAGCAGTCATCTTTACACCAAACAATGCCTAAGACAAAAATGAGCTTTTCAGCTTTACATGTATTTGCCAAAATAATTACCAACCCTCCCCCATGAAAATTGAGTGGGAAAAATACACTGTGAGAATTGGATCCAGAAGCCCTAATTCTAACTCTTCTTTAAAGGAGATATATATGTATATACAACGTATATAAATATAAATTCTCAGATTAGGTGAATGTGTGATGAATTCTGCATAATAATAAGTATCATAGTGATTTCTAATACCTTAAAACCCGATCTGATGCCTGGTTTGATTTTGACACATCACAGTTCTGATGCTTCTCTTGAGCTTTAGCCAGTTTCTCTGCTGCAGCAATAGGACATCCAGAGAGGCTGCAATTACAGAAAGGAAATTTAATTGTCTTGTCCTGCATAGTTTCACATTATAGCACTGATCCAATTACTCCTTCTCCTCCTTAGCCAGCATCAGGAAGAATCTGAAGGAAAAGGATTTCCAAAAATGTTTGGTCATGTGTATTTTCCCTTGAACAGACTTCCTCTCTTCTGCTTTCAAAGTTGCATGGTAGATCTCACATCTGTTCTTCTTCCCTGACTGTACATGGGTAGGTTATTCATGGATGTCAGCCAGTGAACATACCAGTAGGAAAGGAGGATATAAACTGGAATCTACTGTGCAGCTCTGCTAGCAGGCTTGTGACCTTTATGCATCACCAAATGTTGCCAATGAGATGGCTCCTGAACACGATTAAATGACAACACCATATAGGCCAAATCTTATGCTGCTTCACACCTCATTCAGTTCCGCTAACTCCAATCTTTTTGCTAGGCATATGAATTTGGGCTTGGGTCTCTAAATCTGCATGTCAACTATATTACACTCAGTGTTTCTTGATGAATTTCGGCCACTAAAGTATGCTGTCTAAGAGTAGATGATGCAACATGGGAATTCAATTAAATCTGCAAATGCTGAACTGTTCTTGAAGTGGCAATAATAAGCCTGATTCTTCTGGAAAAGATTTAGAAAAATAAATATAGTGATGCCAGCAGATGGTGCTCTTAGTGAAGCTGTAAAACCTTGTGACCTGAAAATGGAGGGGGTCCTTTCCTTGTCATAGTCTATTGCGTGCTTATGTGACCGCATCTCTCTGTGCTCTCCACAGGAAAAGAAATTAAAATGAAAAGAAAATCAGTGCATTCCCAGATGTTCCCTTCTTTACATGAAATAAGTGGGGGNNNAGGGGGGGGGAGGGGGAAGGAAGAAAAACAGTGAAGCAGAGAAAAATGCCCCAAAAGCTGCAGAAAGGTGAGCACAGACTGCAGACTGCTCCCCCCAGCCTGCCCTCGCTGCTCTAGTTCTGCAGAGGGGTGAGGGTGCTCCGTGTGGTTTTGGAGTCATGCCAGAGGGCAGCTGCGCTCCACTGACATGCTCTTCCTCAGACACCTCAAATATTCTAGCAGATATTCAACCAGAAGTGAATGCTGCTTCAAGCAGCAGTAATTCCCATAAAGCCTTCTCAGAGGTTTTTGCTGCATCTACTGGCAGCATCACTGCAGAGAAGAAAGAGGTACCAGAGCTTATTGCAGACAGACTGGTACCCACAAGAGTCTTCTGGGAGACATGCAGCTAATATGAGGAGCTGTAGTAACCCAGAGCTCGATAAGACTGAATGTCCAGTACCTGTGTGGTCCCTTAAGTCCTCATTCCACAATTAACAGTAAAAAGGAATTTGATAACAGGAACCTTGCATGATTCCTTCTACCCTCTTACCCACATTTCCTGGATTTTTTTTAATTGTAAAGAAATAAGCAAGATTTTATTATTGTTCTGTGGGAAAATTATGCTGTGCAAAGAAACATTTTGGTAATTTTCTAATGTGTTTGATAGAATTTAATAGGCAGTAGTATCCCTTCCCTAAGAATCTAATACTAATCTTAGGAAACTACAGGAAGGTTGTTTTTTGCCTTGGTTTTGTTTGTTTGTTTGTTTGTTTGTTTGTTTGCTAGAATACTTACTTCTAATAATTCTGGTTTCTTGTCACATTTTCCTGGTGCTTCTTAAACAGACAAAATTCTTGTTCAGTTTTAGCTGATCAAGGACTTTGAGGTTGAGACTTTGGTCAGTAAGAAAGCTAACACTTACAATATATGTGTACTTAAAATGCCGCTTCTCATGTATTAAAAAAAGAACAAAACATTTTTACAATTAGAGTGGATTTTTTCATGCACTGCAGTGAGTGAAGGGTGAGAACTCTGCCCTAGTCCTAATGAGGTTGTCAGGCTCTTCCTTCTCCCTGCTACATGCCCACAAGGAGTCACACCGTTTGTTTTGTACCACTGCTGTTCAGCAAATACCAAAACAAAATAAAAAAAATCCACTCAAAAAGCTAAGGATGCTTATAATATCTTCTGTGGATCAACTCACCCATACTACAGCAAATGCACACTCTTCCTCCTCAGAAAATACATGAATAAATGTTACTCTTCAAAATGGATAAAGCACACGAAGCACCATCTGTCAGTCTTCAGAACAAAACAACGACACACACTCACTCCCCCCCGCCAATGGACTGCTAGAAGGGCTGCAGTTCGGAGGCACCGTTCCCTCTAGATTGGTGTCCAGCGACGGCATCCTTACCTTCGGTGGGAATTCCTGTTGCTATTTACGTGGCCCCGGCCTGTGCAGCCTGGTGTAGGACACTTAAGAACATTTTCATGCATGGCAAGAACTTGACAAGGAGAGTAAGAGAAAACAGCAGAGTATGAAAACAAGAAAAAAAAATCAAATCCCAGTATATATGAAACCATTTTAAAACAAAGCAGGATTCATTAACAACCAGCATTCCTCAAAATACACGTGACACACATAGCCAATAAAGCCTGATGAGGGAAGTAAGAATTGTGACCCTATGCCTATTAACACAGGGCAACAGTGAAAGTTATGGAGGTTACAGAACCTATAAACAAACACATCTCTGGTGCAGCAGTGAAGCAGAAGACGCCCAACATCTTCTTTGTACAAAACTACTGAGCAAAGATCAGCTCAACAGTAAAGGGTGAGCTAGCAACTGTACAATACAAAATTACAGACTAGAAAAATTCTTTCAGGAAATGTATGTATTCATAATACATAGCTTTATAAACACAGTATCAAACTCAAGAGCTGAAAATCTGCTCTCAAATTATACTGGTAGAACACTGAATTATTTGAAGCACACCTCAGTACAACCCTGAACAGAATTTAACCCTAACTATAAGGCAGCCCAATTGAGCTAGGGGCCACTTCTGCCCACTTCCACATAGATATATCACTCATATCTATATGATGAGCAGAATGGGTCCTTTAATGTTTTACCTGTATTTTCTACAAATGTGAAAATTGTAATGGATAGATTTAAAAAAAAAATACTAAGAACCAAAAATAAGCACTTAAAAATTGAGGGATGGCAGAAAAAAACATGTGAAAAAGAAATAAGTGGTACAAGCTTAAGCAAGTAAACTGATTTACATCTGCACCCACTGCAAGCTGGATGGAAAACTTACTCCAAGTCTCCTCAGAGCAGTACTCCTCTAAATCATAAAGCTCATGCTATGAAGTGCCAAATTACCAAGAACTTTTTTGGAACACTGAAGAGTTTTTTATGACATGAGACATATCTGAATCCATGTCTTAAAGCTGGATGACAGTACATCACTCAGCGGAAAAAGGCCATCCAGCCCTTGCAAAGTTCTGGTTTTCTCACACAAGAAGTTAGTCTGGAAGCCTGTATTTAGTTCTCACTCAAAAAAGATCTAATAAAATCAGTAGATACCTTTGCTGAGTTAAGAACTGAATAAAAGCTGTTCAGAGACTTGAGAATTAAACCATGTATACTCATTAAAAGATAACCATCATCATCATCATCACCCCAGCATCAGTGTGCTAAAATGTGTAATAGATTCAAAAGCTTTACTCTGAAATTCCTACTATTCAAAGCTGTTCTTGTAACATGCTTCACAAGGCCAACATCACAGGAAATAAAAAAAAGATGAGCTCACCTTTTCCATTTTAGTAGGTACAAGAGCATGCAAACAGTTTAAAGCTATATTCTTCTTTGATTTACAAAGTCTTCTAAAGAGTTTTTTATTTACCATTTGTAAAAATGATATAACTTTGAGCAACCGAATAAATGTGTTTCAGAAAATTGTAGGGTCTTGGAAGGCAGATAAATGTCTCTAATTGTTATACTGTATTCAGAGACCAACCAAACTACAGCAGAGTTTCCTAAAGCACTTCCTCATCCCTTTACTTCTGGAAGAATCCACTGTACCATGAAAGAGGAGACTTGTTATGTCTGCCACTCTTGCAGTCCTAATATACTTCTGTATGTCTGTCCATCAGAATCTACTCTTGTTTGGAAACTGGGGACCATCCTGTCTTTACTACATGTCCTAAAGGCTGTTGCAAATTCACTGATGTTCAGTCTATAAGTGCTGATGGACAGTGACAATTTTAGGTCCATATGTTTCAATGGAATAACTCCATTTTAAAACTGGTGTGAAAGAGAACTGATCTTAGACACCAGACACTTGCCTGGTGTAAACCAGCTTCAACAATTGCTGGTTGCTGATTCCACCAGCCAAGAAGGTGATTTCCAGAAATGGAGCCCTCTGCCTTCAGGCTGATGTCCCTGAGGTCATGTGGGTGAACCTCCTATGGAGGGAATTTTCTGACATGGCAGGAAGCTCCACCCATGTGATTGACAGGGGATGTTTGCTCAAAATTCTGAGTTCTGTAACTAAGTAAACAGCCAAATTACTATTTTTATATGCACTAGTTTAATATAAATTATGTTTCGGACACAACAATAACAAAGGAAAGGGGTTGCAAGCTTTTCAGGAACAATTATTCCTGCACAAGACAATAAGGACAGTTGATGTGACATCAGCACGCAGAAGTAAAAGCAGTGCACATCTTCTGGAAACCTTTTTCTCTGTTGACTGAATATGTCTATTTAAAAATAACCTAGGATTCTTAAAATCAAAGAATACAGCTTTAAAAGTTGTTCTTTTAGTGTAAAGTTAGTAGAGAATGGAAATGATGAAAGGAAAAAGTATAACACAGAACAGTTGACTAAGTTGAGACAAACCATATTGAAAAATGAAATTAATTTTTTAAATAAAAGATTTAAAAAGCATGCTAGAAAAGTTTTTGTAGTTTTATTCCCACTTTCCATGAAAGAATGTGAACTTACTTTCTGGAGGGACCCTATCTTTGTGTGGGCATCCTGACAAACTGCGGTGATGGGGGTAAAGCCCCGTTACATGACCAGTTCCATCACACCCAGGGGTAGGACATTTGCTCTCTTTCTTTTCTGTTCTTGAGGGATCTATAATTTACAACAAATGTGTCAAGTGAATGAGGCTTTTCACATTTCTGTAAGAAGGTTCATTTAATCATGTCATTTACTCATTGGTAAATGTTATTATGAAAACTAAAAGAAAAAAAAACCTCTACTTCTTATCACAGCTTTGTCCCTTTAACCTGTTATCTTCTTTTCAGACTGCAGGCTCCTATGATCACAGCAATATCCATTCACAGTGATTGGAAAATGACCTTTTTATAGCAAAGCCATACCATGTCAATCAATGTTCTCCTGGCAAGCATCAGCTCAAAGGTGTACAGTCAGTCGGAAACTGTTTAGTTGAAGTTTCCCTTCTTTACATTCTTATTTGCCTCATGTATTAGAGTCTGCAAATATACTGTCACAGCAGTTCATTGTCCTGAGAGCAGCAAACCCAGCTCTTCAGCATAACAATTCCATGATTCAGCACAAATAAATCCCTTTTCCAAGGCTCAATGAGGAAACAGCTCTTGTTTTCTTTAAATTCCTTATTAAGTGGTAACATTAGGTAAATATTCCTTTCTCTTCAATAAATTATGGTGGAGTAAAAGTTGTAGTCAGAATTACTGAAAGTATCATTGGCTGTGTAAAACTGGGCCATTACAAACGTGCATATGCAACGTTTGAATATTCATATGCTTCAAAGGTTAATGAAGTTTTAGAATGTTGTTGGATCTTCTGACTACAAATCAATGAAAAGTGCAACTAGACATTTTTTCAACAAAATAAAGTTTTCTGCCAATCATGTACTGGAATGCTGGTGAGATTAATCCTGAACTAGAACTTTCTCACGTAACTTCATCAGCTTATTACCTCTAACAGAACATCTGTAAAATAACATCCCTACCCTTCCAGCCAACCACATGATACAAATTACAGGTTATCATCTTGACCACAGTCACCAGATTTTGGAGATGATTGCTGATTTTCATATTATTATGAAAGGAATAAAATTCAGGATCCTCAAACTGCTACTATTTTGGCTCAAGATCAACCAACATATTTTTTAGTCCATCCCTCCTTTTCATACCCAATCTGAGCTATCCTCATTTAATTATTTTATGCTGCTCTTGTAATTTCTCTGCTTCAGCATTTATGTTTTCATCTCCGGAAAATAAGATTTTGGTACTTGTTTTCCAGTAAGCCTTTCTTATGTTAAATTCCATCCCAGCTTCAACAAACAGAACCCTCAGTACAACCAGTGGAAATTTCAGTACTTGCAGAACTTCACATACAACCCATTCTTTTCAGCATGAATCAATACAATCCAGAGTTCACATTTTGTTGTGGACTTATCTTTCCCTGATTTCCCTCTGTTAGCTTTTTTAGATACTTTTACTTTTCAAATTCTTCCAAAATACCTTCATTTTAGATAAATTCTTTAGCTCATTGTAATGACTCTTTATGTCTTAAATCCATTCTTAAATTTTAATATGATACTTAAACCTTATCTTTTACAAAGGGAATCCCTAATTATCACGGGTTTATTTTACGTAACTTGCATGTTGACTGTAGAACACACTTCGTTTCATGCTTTTTAATGACAAATGCACATGTGAATCTATCTCCAATGTGCTATACAATTATCACAACACTCCTGAAAAGACCATAGTCTTATATGCCACGAAATTGAAGCAAAGAGATCAAGAAGTTAAACCCAAGGCCACAGAAGGAGCAAATGTCAGAGGAGGGATTTGAATTCCTACCAGATAGGCCTGTGCTGAGACCACTAGAACAGCAAGCCCACGGCTACATACATACACAACTCTAAGCAACTCATCAAGTCAAGTACTTTGGGATGTGTAAAAGTATTAGATAAGTGAACAGGTAATGTAAATGAAATATAAAGTATGTAAATATAACAATATTCAAGGACTGCAAAAATGTAGATGATTAATAGACCATAATGGCTTTTTAGAGACTTTAAACTAGAGAAGCTTTAGCTACTCCACATTGTCAGAACTCCACCAAAGTCAACGAAGGTATTGTAATTTAGAGCAGCTGAGGATCTGGACACTTATTTCCTACAGTGTCAAGCAAATCCTCCTCTGTATTCAAGTCTACGTTATAAAGTTATAGCACGTATCAGATCCTTATGAGCCTTTATGGTCTAATGAGTCAGAAAAGATGCTGTATACTACTCTTAGTGATTTCAAAACTTGCATAAAATTGCATTTGCACAATTTCCCATTGCTTTTAATGGAAGACATTTGAGTAAACTTTTCACAACTTTATACAAAACACTGGATACTGTTTTGTAAATCCTCTTCTGCTATTTGGGAGAAATATTGCAGTTGCTTAACTCTGTAACCTTTCCTCACTCCTCGCCACAATGGAAGTATTCCCTGAGTGAAAGTTGTCAGAGGACTTTAAAAGGTTTTAAAATTCATAAATTTCAGAAAAAAGCCTGTTCAGAAAGCTTTAAATGGCAGAGGGAAAATGTTTAGTTGTCCCTTAACAGTTGTTTCAGTGACCTTTGAAAGCAGAACTCCTGAAGCCAAAAGGTAGTTCTCACTGCAAACCTGTGTACCCAAAAAGTTTCCACTTAACCTATCATACATCTTTGTAGGTATCTCTTCCAGGAATATTTGGAAGGTAATGTGTGAGTGGAGAACAAATGATGTAAGCAATTGTCTTAAAGCTTCCTCTCTCAATAACTACCCAAAAGTTTCCTTGTATTTTTAAAGGGAATATTTTCTTTCTGCCTTTAATAAAAAGGTGAAGAACGATCCACTCCACAAAGTTTATTTGTCCAAACTGCTACAGTGTTTAGTCCCTGATTGAGGTCTGGACCTATTATGAATTCAGCCTGCAGCTCCCAAGGAACAGGATTGTTCAGAGAAGGTCTAGAATTTACTAAAATAGGAAACCCATACATTTTTTTACTGTCAGAAAGTAGATAGACTTTTTGGAGACAGCAGGTCTATATGAATATGTGTTTTCCCAGGCATATATAGACTGGAAGGGTTGGACAATACAAGAGTTTAAAGCTTTCCAAAATTTAATATTGGTTTGCCATGTTTTCTGTGGTTTTATTAGAAACATATACTCAAAGGGAAATGCATCTATAATAGGTCATATGTGAACAACATTTAGCACAACATCCACATGGTTATGCAGTAATACTCTAACTAAATAAAGTTGTCTCCCCCAAATACCCGAAGTTACTACAGCATACACTGGACCACATATTTGTGGTTAGAACAAACAAAACTTCAGTGAAATACATTGCAGTAGTGTTTGACATCAGAAATTTACAGGCTTTTCTAAAAACTGATCATTACTTTCTTTAAGGCTTGTAGAAAAGGATCAAAACCTTTCTTGGATCAAGATGTTGTCTGCCTACATGAATGTCACAAGTAGATCACTTTTTCAAAACAGGGATTTATAAAAAGGAGAAAAATGCCCTCCATCTCAATTGTAGAAAAGAAACCAAATATTTTTGCAACAAATATAAGATGAACCCAGTCCCTGCATAGCATCTCCCAAGAAATACCACATCCTCCACTTCCACTAAAGTCAATGGGAATCAAGGGTGTTCAATGAATCTCAGGAGGTATTGAACACTTAATACAACATGGCCCTACATGTACAGATGTAGACACGTTAAAGAGGGGTGTCATAATATAAACACACCATCACCATGATAATCCTGCAAATTAAAAGGCATTCTAAAGGTAACCTTTAGTCTGTTCTTTTTTTATTTTTCTTTTTTCTATTGTATTGAATTATGGTCAAGGCAGCACCTTAACTGTTTCCACAATGGAATGAAACCAGTGAAGTGGAATGCACATAAGAAAGAAATTGCTATTGATCTCAGCCCAGGCCACACCATGCCTTGCATAGCAAATGGTTTCCATTACCTTAGTATCTTAAGATAATTAATGTGCAGTCACTGCCCCTATCTTATGTTATCGGTCATTTTGATACTGTTCAATTTCTATCAGGCAATTCTACATTTTAGATGGGAGAGGTTTCATCAGTAACTGTCATTTGATGATAATTTTATAAGTCATGATGCCACCTACCCAATCCAATCTGTAATATATGCACTTCATAGCTGATTGACTACCTGCCACATAGCCCCCCTCTCCAACATAGTTTGCAACACAATTCTCTTGGGTTTTAATTATTACTATAAAATATATTGAAAACTTGAGAAAAATCTTTGCCTCTTTCAACATGATCTCTTGTTTCTTTTGATTCCCAGAGAAGTTATTTTTAAAATTTAGCCACTGATATACTGTACATGTTTCTAACACTGCAGAATGAGTTCTTTCATTTTATAATCATAGCATGATGCTATTTTACAATTGTGTCATACTACCATTTTAATAAAGCTCCCATTATGTGGAATTAATAACGTCATTTCAGAAATCTATTCAAAAACTTAACACATTAGCTTACACTTTCTCATGACATAACATACGGTATATAGAAATATTACCTTTACCATAATATGGCTTTTTGACATGGCCGTCACTGGATTTAGGCTTCCTGTCATCTCCAGAAAGGTGTCTTGGAGACTGTTCCTCAAATGATCTCATATTATCCCTCCTTCCAGCTTCCACTGCCATTTTTTCTCTCATGGCTTTTGCTCTCTCAGTTTCCAAAGCAATTGCTTTCTCAAGCAGGGTTAAGTTACCTTTTGTCATATCAAACACTTCTTCAGACCTATCTGAAGTAATAGAGGTGGTATCATCGTCTCTTTCATGACAACCATCCTCCTTGGCACAGCTAGAAAAAGTCCTAGATCTGGGGCTCAACTGTTCTTCAAGCCTCATTAGGTTCATCATATCAGAGTAATTCCGGTCTGGTGTTCTTCCTTGGAAGTCATCTTCTTGCCTGACATGCTGACGAGTGTTCATGTTTTGCTGTTGATTTCTTTCCTGTGGGTTTGTCTCACTGAGTTTCCTAGCCAGATCAAAACACTGGTTCCTTAAGCACTCCAAACTGCTGAGACACACCTCTTCATCACTCTCCTCCACTATTTTTTCTGTAAGTCCATTGTTCACAGGCTTCCCTAGCATTACAAAGTTCATATTCCTATTATCTTGCTGTGAAGTATTGTCTGCATAATTTCTGTCATTAATGTTTTCTGAAAGCACTACACCATGTCCTTGTGCTAACAATTTAAGGGAGTCCACTGTTTCCCTAACAACATCACTGTCTAAATCTAAACTCAGCTCACTTTTCCGACCGATATTTTCATTTTTGTCACTATCATCTTCCAGACTATTAGAGGTATTGCTGTTCATTTCTGATTCTGTCCTGGCTCTGTATGCTGCATCCTCTGCAATTTTGCCAAGATTTAACAATGACTTGGCCACCAGTTCATCGTAATTATCATACTCATCATTATTGTTATCGTCTTTTTCTGTGTCTTGCATTATTCGAGTATTGTGACAATTCATTTGATGGTCTTCTGCATAAAAAATAGAAACAAAGAAAGAAACAAAGAAAGAAAGAAAAAGGAAAAGAAAAGAAAAAAGTGGCTACAATTGGAACTGTTGTTGCAATCGCACGGACAGAAAACAAACTGCATGTCAAATATTGTTAATCAAACAGCAATTCTATAACACTATGGCTGGCCCATGTGAACTGAATTTCTCTATCGTCCATAAGGCTATTTTTGTTTATTTGCTATTCACATGAATTTATTTCACAGAACTGATAAGAAAAAGGCAATCAAAATGTTAATCACTACTGCTGCTAAATATTATGGCATAAATACTTATGTTTCTCCCTTCACTTTTATGTTTACAGTTTTATGGGGTTTATTACAATCACATTATTCATATGACATAATTGCCTATGTTTCCAACTTTTCTCACTCCTATATTTCCTGTAAATATGGTAGATGGCAAAGAAGTGAGTGAGGACTACTGGATTTTTTCTCCTACTGATGAACGCCATTCACCAAAAGAGCATACACCAAGCAGGAAAATGTAACTTTTTTAGCACCATACACACCATTAACACTAGATGACTGATAACTACACACAAAGATTAAAATGACATTTTACTTAGTGGATCCATCAGTAGAAATCAAAATCTCTCAGTTCAACTGTGGAGAAGTAAGAATTTTAAAAGAGCTGTTACATGAAAGAAAGATAGAAGCCATTATATGCACAATATAATTTGAAGTAAATATGCTAGCCCGAATTATATGGCCATAATATATATATGATAGGTCTGTTATCTACTGACCTGTGTACTGTAACGAAATGGTGCAGAGTTACCACATTTTACTCAGCTTTGTTTTAGTAACTGTTGAATAACAGAGGGAGCTTTATAAGATGGAGCCAATGTGAGGGTGAGATTCATCTCACCTAACTTTAGACATGAGCAAGACAGGCATCTATATCTGAGTAAGCTATCTCATGTTCCCGTCCTTAGTCAGTAAGAGAAGCAGACACTTTAAGGACAGAGCCCACCTGATCTGGCTAAGATTATCTTCTTGAGAACAAAACTAATAACCACTAGAAGTGCCTGCTTCTCTTTATTGACAACAAGGGGACTCAGACCAGATGCCTACCTTAAAGACACCCATATTCAGTCAGATGAACATCATCCAGAGAACATTTTCTGGTATCTTATGTTCACTCAGACGTTATGTCATTCTTAGACCCATTCTTAGAATACATATACATTCATCATTACTTACTAAGGAACGTTGCATAAGTTATATTTTGAAAATTGGTTACTCAAGCAATATTTTAACATTTTGCATCACAACTGGAAAAGAAAGATGCTAAATCTGTCATTACAGTGACATGCTTGGCCAGTTTTTCAGCTGGTGCAAACGGAAAGAAACCAGTAGAGCTAGGACAATTAACACCTGCTCAAGAGCTAGTGCATCAACTTCTGATAGCAACTTTTCAGCTTAGATGTATTTTCAATGCTGGTACAGTTAAACATGTAGCATTTTCTGAAGTGTGATTCTTATGTTTCAGGTTAAACAAACCAATATGGGAAATTTCAGGTAGTGCGTGGCTTGTACACTAATATTTTGATAATAGGAAATGAAGTTTGATAAAAATAATTTTTATGTCAGTGGACAAGATCATAAATCAGAGTTTTAAATACAAAGCTCAACAGCACAATACTTAATATTTCAGCCACAAGATAGTATTCCTTCTACACAGTGGTTAGGGATCCTGGGATGATAGTAGGCTGTAGTTAAGCAGCAGAACTGGTTGATGACTAGGCTACATCTAGACAAAAAAATGCTCTAATGGTAAAACATTATACCATATATATTATCTGGCTGAATATAGAGGAAAGATAATTAATAGGGAAGATTGTATGGTATTTTTACATTACAAGATATTCCAGGTCAATAGTGGGTTATCTATTTATAATGAAAGATGGTTTTATCTTAGTTTCTGTGTTTCTCAAGATCATCATAATTCACATTTATGTTGCAGAGACACAAAATTTAAGTATAACAGAGTATCAGACTTTCAAGTGTACAAGTAAGGATTGCCACTTCCACTTTCTATTTGAAAAATGTCCATTTTGAATAACTGCATAGAAGGCGGCAGTGAAGGTTTACTGGATAATTAATTTGTGCCATTTGAAAACCAAAAGTTTTAATATATTAATAATAATTTTCTAAAGTGAAATATACAAACAAATCCCACATTAATTTAAATATTAAAGATAGAACTTGATGCCAAGAAGACTGTTCAGTAGAAAATGCTGCTTTTGTTGAGTGCTTCTTGTAACCTGATGGGCAGTCAAATGTAGCAAAAGGAACATAAAAGTAATTAAAGATGCAGGGAGCTTTAGCTCCAAGATTGCCAGTGCCTTCAACTTTAGGATGAGGTATCTACAAACACTGGTGAAATCAGTGCAAACCTAGCTCTAACACAATGCTGAAATACAGACCAGAAAAAAACAGTATTTTCTCAAGCCACCCTGAGAACTGCTCAGGTACACAGTGACTATTCTAGGCCAACTTCTGAATTGCGAAGTTTCAGTGATTATTTTTTAAGAAGGGCGGTTGTTTGGTTTTACATGAATAAGAGTCATGTAAATGATCACCAATGGGGGGAATATATTATACTTTGCCTTCACAAGTGAAAAGTCAAAATATGAATCACGTACTGTATGAGAGAAGACATCTAAATTCCTTTTGAGTAGGGAAGCTGGGTGAAAGCTGTAGCTATAGTATTTTTTAGTCTGTTTGTTTGGTAATACCCTTTTCAGTTCTCCTGTCCATTCAATTGTAAAATGAAGAAGAAAAAGGGTAGTGGAGGAGAAGAAAATGTAAAGCATTAATCCCAGATGAGAGAGGCAGGAAAGCAAAATATTTCAATTGAGTTTCATTTCTCCTATTTTAATTTTTGTCCTTTTCTTGCATCTCCTTTCTTTAAGAACAATTTTGCTCATGTTTCTTATTACCATGCAGCAGTTAATTTCAATGAAAAGGATTTTATGTATGCCATGTCATGTCCTCAGTAACAACTGGATTCTAAGTTTACTCTTGTGAGGCACCTGTATGACCTATTTGTTAAAATGAAATTTTAAATAGTCAGTTTGTGTATTAGTTAAGGGTCTTCTGGAAAGTATGTTAGACCAGCAACTCTATGTGCCTTTTCTTTGGCAGCTCTCTAAAATCTAATCTCCTTTTCATTTTACATTTCTGTGATTAAGATTTAACCTTTAACTCAGTAAATACCTTTACACTGTGCTGTACAATGGCTGTCTGTTAAACTTCAAAAAACACATAACTAGAACACTTACTCTACCCCTTGCATAAATTTTGGAACCACTGATGCAAACTGAACATTTTTATTTGGTGAAGAGGCTGATTTTGTCTCATGAAGACACAAGTTAGCCAGTTTAGGTGAAGAACACACAGAGTTAATATATCCTTTTCCTGTTAGCTTTAGGGTTGCATGGACACGGAATACACAACACAGTTTAAAAAGAATATCAGATTATTTTACCCCTCATCCACACAATACCATGACAGGAGGAAATTATAGTGAAGAATAGTGTAGAATAACTAGAAAGAGCTGGAAGCCTTTAGCCATCTCAACAGAAGTGCACTTGTATTGCACCAAAAAAAGTGAATAATTTGATTTCTTATTTCACCTTTCATCCAAGGATCTCAAAGCACTTTACAAACATTATTTTAAAAAGCCTCACAACACCCCTGTGAGGTAGGTATTTTAACCCCATTTTACAAATGGGAAATTGAAACACAGAGAAATTGAGTGACTCTTTCCATGTCTTTTGAGGAGTCACTGCAGAATAAGGACTACAGCCTCTACATCCTTGATTGTTTCCTCCTTCTGTTCCTATCACATCCATATTTAACCAATTTTTTGATAGAAGAAATGGCCTGCTAGTTTTAGTGCAGGGAGTCATGCAAAACAGCACCTTCCTTTTGAAAAGGAAAATATAAAGCATTCAGATTGAGAGATTCTGCAGAGAGAGGCAATGATACTTCAGTAACAGCAGCTACATTCCTACCAAAGGACAAAGACTTCAGAAACAAAACTTTCCAGATCTGTGGTTCATGTATCAAATTACTCACTTTCTCCCAAGCACAGAAAAACATGATGGCTAAGAAGCTGAACCTATAAGTGGTCACACAGGCTTCCTGCCCAGATGGATGGTTTCATTATCCAGGCAACATTGCCTGCTTTAAAACACTTCACTGATCTTGCCACTGCTACTTGTCAATTCCTAAGTGCTCAGCATACAGTACTACTGCATCACCATTTTTCTCCCTTTAAGCTGTAATGTGAGGTGTAAGCACACATCTCCACATTACAGCCTATGATTACTGGCCTATGAGACATATTTAGCAAGACAATGTTGGCACAAATGAATCCTGAATCTTAGAAAGTTACAGCATCATATGGGGTGGGGCGTTGTTTGTACTCTGCCTTCTCCTCTGGGAAAATTTTATGAGTAAGGAAACTCAAGAGATGGAAAATGCAGTGAGCTTTCAACTTTTTCACTCTGCATGGAATAAACAGAGCACTTGTGTAACTCTCCAATGACCTAAGCAAGGTCTCCTAAAAGTCTAAACACTCCTACTGACATGGGATTTGGATCAAAGTCCAATCATTTGAATATGCCTATTTCAGAGACACACTGAAGTTGACCTGTGCATGAACAATACTTTCTTCATCTGTGCATAAGTTCCTGAAGTTCTAAGTTCTATAGGTAAAGACCCAAGCAATTTGTTTTTATTGTAGTTAGTTCCTTTATGAACCTTATATACCTATAAGTCAAAAGAAGAAGATAACTGTGCTCTTAATTACTTGATTCATTCTAACTCTTCTATTATATCTGTTTTTTTTCTGCTCCTCCCCTTCAGCCTGCTAGAGCTACTTACAATAGTTATAATAACAGGATTTACTGTTTAGACTCTTACCATAATGATAGTATTCAACTAATAACCAATGCTCAAAGAAAAATAAATGAAGAGTAGAAGTCATTAAGCATGGCAAGGAAGTTCTGAGCTAAAGAACACAGCACATCACAGTAGGAGTCAGTATTATAAACTAATAGTAAGGACAACAGTGCAGCAAGCCCATGGAGACTTTTAAATATATTTGATTTGCTGGCTTACCATGTCCTTTCTTTTTTTTTTCTGTTATATTTTGATCTTCTCATTTTCTGTAGGTGCCACTTTTTATCTGGTTTTGCTCATTGGAAAATTAAGTATTACCAGTTCTTTTTTCTTTTCTTAGATCTGAACTTCTTTCCAGTTGTGGCTATTGACATATAAAAGTATTCTTTTTTTTACCTGCTTTTTGCTATTAAAATGCATTTTAAACATAATATTACTAAATTATTTTGACATAGAATACTTTTGAAGATTTCATTTTCTGTACAAATTGGTGTATTCTCATATAAAGGCAGAGGTGTTTTAAATAATCCATGTCCTGAAATACTTTTTTGGGGTTTTTTTTTGCTTCTGCCACTCATATGACCTATTATTATGCCTTTGTCTATGTCAAACCTGCATGAATAGCATTCTAATGGACAAGTATTCACATAAAATATGGGTAGAATATGGATATTCTTACTTGGATTATTCCTATTAATATAAAGAGAGAGAGCATCAGGTAATTCAGATGAATGGGGATGAGGCATACTTTTAAAATTTAGGTCATCTGTTATTCATCCTTATTTTCCTACTCTAAATCCCTGTGAGCTACCTGTATCAGCACAGTTTCGGAAAAGAACCTGAGGATATCTGATAGCTCCTCTGACAAGACCATGACTGAGGTAATTTTGCTTCAAGTGTCAGACTGCAACAGCTTCACCATTGGATTTCAGTATTTCAAGACTTTCTTGTGTTGATGAGCCCAGAACGGGATCCATTCCTCCACATAGAAAAGTGTAAGTGCTGCATAAAGGGGAATAATCACTTCCTGAAGACTTCTGGTTACTTTCTCCAATCTTTTAATCCTGACAGCTAAATATTACTCTCAAAAAGGCACTGAATTTGCTGGAGATTGTCTTCTTTTCCTCCATCACAGAGACAGCAAAACATATTTTTTGGTTACCAACAGGCATCCCTTTAAGTAGAAAAGGTTCCTGGTTAGTATGAAGCCTGTTGGTTAGTTTGCAGTTATCAGCAATATTTGGTATGAAGGCATATGTTTAGGTCTGAGAACAAACTTGCTGGGATTATCTGTGAACAGAAGTGGACATGCTGCATTTGCAAGGGCAATACAATTTAGCCAGTCACTTCCATCTGGTCCACGCATCTTTGAGAAACAGGTTCAGGCAGCCCTTAATTGTTTTGACCTGACTTCTGTCTGGGAAGATGATGAGATGGCTTTAGCTGATGACTGGTATTCATGTCATCCTACTTTTTCTCCCCAGGAAGTCTATATGAGGGAGGGGAGATATTCTGTCTCATAGCCTTATGGCAATTCAGTGGAGTTTGGCAGTTTCTTGCTTTCTCTCAGGTTTCCACAGCTCAGCAGGGCAGCAGGCAATGAGGAAGCCAAAGCTATTCTCCAGATACTGATATACAGCAGGGAGACAGCAGGGGAGCAGAGGACCAGCTGCACTGACAGCAGAACACCCACTCAGAAAGCTCTTGGTACAGAGCTTCTCATGGGCCTAATCCTAAAACTGCTCAGGAGACAGTGACCTGTGCCTATACCCCTATCCATGATTATTGCTTTACACAGGATGCAGCCTCAAGAACACATTTTCAGTCCACAAAGTAACATTTTCTTACCCACACATAAGTCTCTGAGAAAGACAGTTTGGAAACTTAGTATACGGATACACAATCTCTTTTTATTGGTTTTGTTTCAGTTCAGATCTCTGAATTCAGTGTCAGATGCCCATATTGAATATGTCTCCATATAGACATCTAAGACAACTAGACATCTGGACTCTCCTTACAGGAACTGGACAAAAGCATGCATCCTGGGATATGATTTTTCATGCTAAGCAAGATATTTAAAGTAGATTGGCTGAATTACTCCCTAAAAGCGACCATTTCTCTTGATTAGTTAACAACTAAATTGATGGGATGAGACAAACCCTGTCCCTACTGCTTTGACTCAACTTTCAAATTGATCCTTGCTGAATTTCGATGCAGGGAGGAAGGAATGAGTGAACTACCCAAAAGGAACTACCTTTAGGTTGTGGACAAAGTTATGTCAGGAAAGGCTGGTGTGGATGGGATAGTATGGATTCTTTGGAAGGGATAGACATTTATGATTGCACAATTTACATGGAGAGAAATATATCTTATTGGATGTGTTTGATCTCCATTATAAGTTTAATTACTTTTTAATAGTTGTGTTTGATTATCAAAGGAAGCCTGTTTGTGCTTTGATAATAATCTGACGTGACTGACAGAAGGGACAGAAACACACATCACTATCATTCTCTAGGATGAGAGAACTGCTTGAAATTGTTGAATTCTTCTTCCCGAACTCAATGAGTTCAGTGCCAAGGAATCTGGAAAGCTAAAGACATCTATGTCCACAAGTGCTGAACTTTACTTCATCTGAACTGTAAAGCTTTTCATTAGGGTAAAGCTTTTCATTAGGGTGTTTATATTTTTATTTCTTGTCCCTTCATCCAGCTTTTTCATTTACATTTGCCTCACTCCCCACCTTTTCATGACATGTGAGGGTCCACAGTATAAGGAGAAAGTAAAGACAGAGGATTCTTTGCCTCTTTGCTTAGAACCATTCTAGTATAAACTATTTAAGAGCAGAACACTAGACCAAGCAGTGGCATGTAATTATTTGTGCTGCTATACTGTTAGTGAAGCCCTGACATGATTTTGACTTCAGTGACTTAGCACATTTCCGGCAATGTCCAGACATAGTGAAGAGGAGCTGGTTAGGGACCATTCCCAAGGAATTCAAATGTGATAACCCTGTTTAGGATGGTAAAAGCTTAGCTATATGCACTCATGTCATGTAACAGTTGAATGCAGCATGGAATGAGTGGACTGTGGTCTGTTTTATTTACTCACATAGATATAGTCTGATTACTGTGATTGAAGAGAGAAAGGCAGTAAAAACTGTAAGCTGGGAAAGCATACTGTTAACTGTAGCTTCAGAAAGAAGAAATAAGGCAAATGTGAGCCTATTATTTTAACCATATGGATTAAATTTGCACAGTAAGATTCTGGTAGTGGGGTGGCTACAGGGATGAATTCTGTGAGAAGCTGCCAGAAGCTTCTCTCCTGTCCAACAGAGCCAGTGCCAGCTGGATTCAGGATGGATGTGCTACTGGCCAAGGCTGAGACCCCCAGTGATGGTAGTTATGTCTCTGGGATAACATATTTAAGAAGGGGAAAAAAAGGTTATTGAGCTGAAGCAAGCATGGACAGAGAAGAATGAGAACATGTGAGAGAAACAGCTCTGCAGACACCAAGGTCAGTGCAGAAGGAGGGGGAGGAGGTGCTCCAGGCACTGCAACAGAATCCCCTGCAGCCAGTGGTGCAGACCATGGTGAGGCAGCTGTGCCCCTGGAGCCCATGGAGGTCCATGGTGGAGCAGACATCCACCTGCAGCCCATGGAGGATCCCAGATCAGAGCAAGTGGATGCTTGAAGGAACCTGTGACCTGTGAGAAGCCTACACTGGGGCAACCTCTTGGCAGGATCTGTGGCTCTGTAGAGAGAAGAGCCCACACTAGATCAAGTTTGCTGGCAGAACCTGTGACCCTGTGGAAGACCCACACTATTCCTGATGGACTTCACCCCATGAAAGGGACCCACACTGGAGCAGTTTGTGAAGAACTGCAGCCCATGGGAAAGACTCACATTGGAGAAGTTCATGGAGGACTTTCTTCCATGGGAGGGACCCCACATTGGAGCAGGGGAAGGATTCCTGCTTCTAAGGAGGAAGCAGTGGCAGAAACAACATGTGATGAACTGACTATAACCCTAATTTCCCATCTCTGTGCACTGCTATCAGGGAGGAGGCAGAGACTGGGAAAGCGGCTTTATTTTATTTCTCATTTTCCTACTCTGATTTTGATTGGTAATAAATTCAATAATTTCCCCAAGTCAACTGTTTTGCCTGTGATGGTAATTGATGAGTGATCTCTCCCTGTCTTTATCTCAGCTTAGGAGGGAAGTGGTAAGAGTGGCTTTGGTGGGCACCTGGCATCTAGCCAGGGTCAAACCCCCCATCATGCTACTGTAGTCAGTCAAGACCTGTGGACTTCAAAAAAGAGACAATGATGACTCAATGGTGCCTCTAGCTCTCGGCCAGCTATGGAAGTCTTAGTATCTTCTGTTTATTTGCTATCTATATTGTGTGTACAGAGGGCCTATGTGACTGGAAGTGTCTAAGAAGGAGATTAGAGTACCAGACACCTGTCAAATGCAGGAAATGTATATTATGGTAACAGATATTCACTAGAGGAGCACAGCCTTGGTGCATGACATCTATGCTGAAACTCCATCCTCATAGAAACAACAGGCAATGAAGTGGCTTAATCAACCAACCAACCACAACAGGCAGTTTTCCTAAGTACACACATGTAGATACAGAGATAACCTTACACTGTACAAAACCAAAACCTGAGTCTGGTCTCAGGATGCTTCAGCTCTGAAGTTATTTTGCTTGAGTTTGTTGGTGAAAGTAATGTACATGAGATAAAATCAGTATCTTTACTTCTGCCTGAAATTATTTTTTCTTTTTTTTTCACCCTAACATATTTTCACTTTCAGTTGCCCTCTGTGTGATTATTTTTAGGCTCTAATCTCATTAACTTAATTTTCTGTGCACTGAAGTGTCTGAGCTACTTAGGAGCCAGTGGAATTAACCTGTCCAACATGAACTTTTCCCCTCTGTCCCTTTGTATTTGGTGCTTTATTATGCTCTATGACTTTAAAATGAATTTATTGAATGAAATTGCATCAAATCCATTCCTAAAACTCAGATAAACTGTACATTATTTCCCCTCTATCTTCTCAATGACACAAAATTTGCAGATTTCAAGTAAAACATATACTTGCCAAATTAATGAATACTTTGCTGTTACTTTTAGTTATGCATTTCTAAACAGTTAGTAATACTGGCTCATTGCTGTTTGTATCTTATCCACAGATCAAGTGTAGTTTAATAATCCTTGTTTTTAATATTATAAAAAGTCTCAGAGAGTCTATACCTTTTGGATGGGATTTTAGAAGTGCTCTGCCTGTGTCTAGTTGATTCTACTAATGACGATGATCTAAAATTCCATCATTAATGTATAAAGACACAGTAAGTTACATCACATCATGAACTACAGGAAAATGCTCCCATATTACTTGGGAGGGGAAAATAAAACAGAAAAGACTGCTGCATTGCCTGTGCATGTGGGTATTTTGTCTAGCCCTGATCTCCTACCTTAAAGCTTCTTAATTGTTAATTTAAAGATTCTGCATAATGCAGATTCTAGACTGCAGTTTTCACGTTTGTCATTTCCTGCTGTCTGGAAAGGAATCCTAACAACATATTTCACTTGGTCTCTGCAGTACTCCCATGTTCACCTCCTAATCACTCCTTCATGATGTTCTGCAATTTTTTTTTTTCCTACATAAGCCCTGTCCTCCCTTTTACATTTGGGACTTACTGCTTCCATTTCTGTGTCAAAAGATCTGCCAGCCATTAAATCAAATTTATTCTTAAACTCATACCATATCTTTAATTGGGATATCAACATGAATCACTTAGAAAAAGTCTTAAAAGTAGCAGCAGTCATTTTTATAATACTTTCAGATTAGACTTCTCACATGGCATGTTGTATAGAAAGGAACAGTCATATTTCTATTTTTCTTGGTGATACATCTATGCTTATCTGTGGCTTAAACCTGGGAGACATCTTAACACCAATCAACTGTTCAGGCTCTGCTTCTAAATGTACAGCCTTAAGAAGCTCTCCACCTATCTGTCATTTAAGCCCCAGACGATTCTAGACATTATATCTTTTCATAAAGAAATTCCCAGAGAAACCTGATCCAATGGGTATGTTCTAACACACTCCTGAAAGAAAATGGCTTCCCATAAGCTCTTGCTTTGATAGCCTTGCTTTATTTGTCGCCATGGGGAAAACTGCCTGTTTCTTTATTTCCCCTGTTTACCCCTTCCTGCCCACTGCCCAGGTGAAATACATTGTTTAGCAGGTCACTCATTAAAGAAGTAGAAGACTGAGAGTATAAGTCACAGTCTATGTGGATTCATCACATCTCATAGAAGTTTGCTAGTCACCACAAAAAAAGCTAAACTGGATTCAAGCTCCATTAGGAAGCAGAAAACAGAAGAGTAAGTCAAGTTTTAAGAGGGTTAGAGTGTCCCTGGAGAAAAGACAGAATGCAGCATGTCCTGCTTCCCCAGAAGAATGACAGTCTTTGGTCTATGGCAGTTCTTCAGTACTTTTTCTAGGGTGTGATAGAGCCTAATCAGAATGTAAGAGTGTTGCTTATGCAAAGCAGCCTCTGGTCTAGTCTCCAACCTAGTCTCCAACCTTCTGTGTTAGCAAAGGTCATTGGCATTGTGGCATTGAACTCCTGCATCACCTCTCACAAATAACTCAGGCACCTGTGTTACAGACTGGGGCAGAATTTCCATTCTATTCTATAGTGAAACATTTATCTCACTCCATAGGTGTGGCAGGATCCTTGGATCCTTAGAATGGATTCCAGTTTCTATTCACCTAAAGTTCTTATTTCTGACTGTATTTTCAGAGAAGGACATTCACAGACTGCGCTCACTAAATAATAAGCAAACACTACTATGGACTTTAGCATGTTTTAGTAACTTCAACTCCAGCCCTATTCCTAACAGTCTGATAATAATGACCTGTTATTCTCTATTTCCACTATTACTTTTTAAAATATATTTTGCCCTTACTGATTTGAGGGCAAAGTTTTTTTGACATATTAAAATAGAAAAATAAACAATTTTTAACTTTCCACTGGATGCTAGCTTTTAAAGTTGAACATAAAGAAAATGTGTTAGTTATTGCAGATGACAGAACGACAGTCTTCTGTAAAAACTTCAGCCCAGTTCTTTATAGGATGTCCAAGAAACTGTTTAGCAGATGCCTCTTATTTATAGAGAATTTCTATAATAAGTGGAGGCAGTTGGTGAAATAGATTTGTTACAATAGAAACCAGAAGAAAAGCAGTTGCATAGCATGCCTTAAAAGTGTATATGCCAAGTAAGGAATATCATCACATATGCACTGGAAAATGTAACGACAGAACCCTAACCTGACATGAGCTTGGGCAGCTTTGCAAACAGTCCCGTATAAGGTGACTAGAAGTGTACTTGCCACACAAGACCCTTCCCTTGTCCTGTCAATAATCCATGTATGTGGAGTACAGGGAAGAAAATTCTTGATTTGTTTACTTTTGTAATTGTAAAATTCATCTCTTCTGTGGTTTCTTCTTTCTTTAGTGTCACAGCAGTATTATTACTTACTCTTCCTGTCAATAGCCTACAAAATTAAGCTTTTGGGATGACAGAACTATCAGATGATGAGTTCACCTAACAAACCCCCACCGAGTTTTGAGTTGTCAATCCTGTTAACTTTCTCTGACAGAGCCACCACAAATTTTTGCTAAAGCAGTAATATTTATTGCACAGAGCATAAAATATCTGCCATAGTTTCCATGTGGTGTTATGGATACTTGACATGCTTAATGTTAGTGACTCTTTGTAGTGCTTTCTGCTTGAAGCCTTAATGTGCCAAATAATTCTGAGGATTTCAACAGTGACGAAACTCAGCCTCCTCTAGGTGGTCTCTTTCCTATCATTAGTTCTCTTTGTCTTATGCTAAATGATTTGGGCTTCCTTGCCATCCAGCTCACTAACTTTAGCTCCCATAGTCTACTCTCACAAAAAAAACCAACCAACCAAACAAAAAAAAAAAAAAAAAAAAAAAAAAAACCCCATTCTCAAATCCCTGAAGATCCAGAATTTGGGAGAAAAAGTCTCTACACATATATCAAGATAATTTGTCTGAGNACAAAACAAAAAAAAAACACCAAACCAAAACCCTCTGCAGAACACATTAATTTACGGAAGAGAAAAAGAGAAAATACCTTAAAAAGACTATGTCATATGTGATATAGGTGACAAAAGAACAAAACTGAGACCTGTAAAATGAGGAAGAAATGGTTGCATAATACAAAAGTACTCAGAATTATACATATATATGTTCATCACCCATCAAAGCTTTTGTTTCAAAAGAATGCTTTGTTAGGTTTATGTATTTCAGTTAAATAAAATTTTGGTGACTTGAGGCATTTGCTAGTATTGCAAATTTGATTAATGAGAACAGAAGAACAGAAATTATCAACCCAGTCTACACTTTTATTTCATTTTATTGTCTCTTGCAGGTATTCTAGTAGTGCAAAATTAACTCTACATCTACCAAATAAAGTTCTCCGCTTTTCAGGGTGAAAAGCTACTGTTTGTGTTCACTCTGTTAGCACAAACACTGCAAACCCAGTGGGAGTTGTGAATTAATAGGGTGATCAAAATTTACTCTTAGAGCTGTACTCTTAACACAAGAGGAAAAATAGGAACCTCTAATACTGACCAAGCAAATGTTATTTTAAAGTATCACTACATCTGTAGTGTCAAGAAGGATTCATACAGAGTCTGTAGTCACTGTGTAAGCTGTAGTACAGTGTGGGCAGTGCAGTCTTTGAAGTAGCACTGTGAAAGGCAAAGGAATTGAGAGAGCATGAAGGGGTTAGTTCTGTGCAACATGTGAATATGTTTCTAAAAGTGACACATCCCAGATGTGAGACCTTCTACAAGAACACCAGGTCATTATGTTTACAAATATGGATGCAAGAACTGCTATATAATTGAATTCACTATTGGTTCTTTAAAGCACTACAACACATAAGCAAACTGCTTCTTGGCACAGTTGTGCCAAAACCAGGAGATCATTGGCAATTAACAGATTACAGAGAGTCTAATGGAGAATAGGAATACAGTTTTAAGACTATAGCACTTTAATTTCTTCTTCAATCCATCTTACTCCAAAAAGAATTAATTTTCCTCTATGATCATGCCAGACAAAAAATGAAATAGTCAAAATAAAGGATCCAGTCAGCATTTCTCTGCCGACAGAAGGATGCAATGGAAATGCAGAAAAGGCAACCTCTCCAGCCTCTTCTAGAGGACTGCAATCTGCAACAATCCAAAGCAGCACTGCTGAGACATGAGTCCTTTCCAGACCTACTGCTCTGGAAAGACTAGAGAAAGGTTTGATCACAGATTAGTTCTGAAATAATTTGCCATTACAATGGGCCCAACATCTCATGTTCAGCTAACACTGAAGGAAAAAGGCTTAGTGCATTAAAAACACAAACAAGCAACCCCATGGGATGTAAAACAGTTTGAGAAGGAAGCAGCATTGAAATCAGATGTGCTGCTGAATTTATTCTATGGTGCTTTTACTAAGGCCCTTAGTTCATATCCTGAACTCCTTAAGTATCCCAATGTCCTGTACAGAATTTCTGCTTACATTAACAAAATTTGTGTACGGCAGAGATCTATACCCTGTCTCATCAAAGGTGAATAATTTCTTTACACTGCATAAAGCTATAATTGAATTATTTGCTCTTGAAGGATCAGATATTTCACATTATCCTTTAAGGCCTTTTATTCATAGGAAAGGAGATAAAGATGCAAACCTCGACATGAGAATGATACTTAAGTACATTCCTAACTTTAAACATGGAGGTTAAGCTGAAAAGGTCTATGGAAAGTTTCTAGACATGCCCAGAAGGCTTGCTGAGCTACTGAGTTAAATATTCACATAGAATGAAGTTTTCTAAAACACTGTTTGAAGGGAAGGAACAGTTAGGGATGACATATGCAACACATCACCTCACATAAATCTAACTCTACTGGCATAAAGCTACTCTTGATTTGTCTTGATGCAAACAAGCTCGATATCAGACCCAACCTCACTTTAATTCACAGAATTAAAAAATAATGTTTAAATAATGCTGTTTAATGAGTTTAAATTATATTGTCTATAAGCAGCAAACAGTAAGGACCTTGAGCATGGAACACAGCAGTAAGCAAAAGTTTACTAAACTAACACCTGAGTCATATTTAAGCAATCAGCCAAGCAACCATAAACACATAATAACAGTGATAAAACAATGTGAACTTTTCCACAAGAACTAGAAGTATCCAGAGGGTATTTATCAGCTAGCTGTTTCCCCATTCTACTCCAACAACCTTGAGGTTTCCAGCTCTGAACTACTTGTTTCAGATCTTTTAAGTGCATTATTTCCAACAAAATTTTTTTGCAAAAATGCTTAGTCTGAATCCCCTTATATGAAATATAAACAGCTAAACAGCAGAACACATTGTAATTCAAGCTTGCATCTTCAATGCAAAAAGAGGGTGTCAATAAAAATTATTCCGATATCACTTGACCCACTGACTCCCAGGCTGGAGCATTTTGTAACTAGACCAGAAAGGCAGCTTTAACTTCTCATCCAGAGGAAGCCAATGCAATGGTCAGGATAAATGTCTTCCACAGCATATCTATTTTTTTTTTCTGTTCTTCAGATTATTATTAGTGAGACGCTCTAAACACGAGGTATCTTCTTGTATCAAGGTACAATACAGCAATAGACTTTATTAGCAAAGAGTTTAGATCTGCTTTGCCTTGTGAAGCTGTCAGGTATTGATTTAGTCTTCTTTGGCCCTGGAAAATGCACTTTTTTCCATATATATTGTTCTAAGCAGTAAAATTATGCTTTCTGGATTCTTAATTTAAAGCTATAATTTACTTCTATTAGGTGTTTTTCCTGTGAGCTACACATGAGTCTAGCTCCTTGCTCTGATTAATACTGAATTCCTACTGTGTTCACCACACAGATGACCACTTTCCTGCTAACAGTTTAAATAAATGAGTATGATTAGTGGTCAGCAGGCTGACAGATGACCTTGCTAATACAGATACGTCGTCTTCATTTCATCAAGCTGTTTACTTTATCGAGAGTGTTTTCAGCAGCATGCACAGCTGGACAGCTGTGTACCACCACGCTTTCCTCAGTGCATGTGCTTCTTTCATCTTTCAGATTGGTGTTGTCATCTCCTCTAGCTTAGAGGATGTAAGTGGTTTGGAAGCAATCTGCTGAGAGGATCAGGAAGATAGTGGAGGGTCCTAACAATCCTAGAGGTTATAGGTGGATTTCTTACTTTGAGGGTCTGTCTGCATTGAGTTCATGCAAGGGAAAGACAAAACACAAACCTATTACGAGATTTTTTAAAGCAATCCTACAATTTAAAGAAACAAGGTTGGATTTGATGATCTTAGAGGTCCTATCCAACCTAAACAATTCCATGATTCTGTGAAATATGAAAACAGGTCACATCTATCCCTATGTACATGTGCTAGTTTTTATTACTGAAAAATCTCTACTGTGTCTCCTTTGCATTCCAAAGGTCCTCAGCAACTGTCATCACAGAGAAGGGGTGCTCCAAAAGCAACCTTTACTCTTACTCCTTCCCATCTGTATTGCAATTTACAAGTTATGTTATCATTATACAGGTATCTTTTTTTCCTGGGATATACGGGAAATAATAAAGATTCATCTTTCCTTTAGTGGACATGTTGAACACAAGGGCTTCTCAAGACTCTTCATAGATGGATAGATATCTGTTCTTCAAGGAGATTCAGATTGAATAGAAATTTAAAGAGGATATTCTAGCCAATGATGGAGAGTTTTAAGCATTAATTTTGGTTCAAAGGACTGTGTACAGAAATCAGAGCACAACATTTGGGACTCACCTAAAATATTTTCGTGCTTTTTTTCCTTTTAATTTTAAATTATTGAGATTTTTGAGACTATTTCTTTACAATACACCTGTGTTCTCCAAGCCCTTTAGTTTATCAGTGACAAGACTACAAATATGTGATTTTCAAAAAGGCCATGATAGTTTCAGTGAATGTCCAAGTATTTTCAATAAGGACTGTTTACCTACTGTAAGGACTGTTTACCTACAGTACCTTTATATTATCTACGTCCTCTGAGAATCCCATCCAAAACTCACTTACTTTTAAACAAAAAATGTATATGTAATGACATGCCAGTGATGTACTTGAGTTTCCCAGAATTTACCCTTTTCTAATAGAAAACTGAATTTGGCCTAAGAAATGGTAAAATACCTTAGCCCATATGCTCCTCCCCTCTCCCTCTCTCCTTCCCTGCCCTGCCTGATTGCTTCCTCTATAGTCTTATCCTATATTTGCTGAGGAATTGTTCTGTCACCAATACTTATGACGTTAACTATTTTGTCCGCAGAGGCTACGGTTACTTATGGACATTTTCTGAACTGCTATCATCTACAGCACCTGTGAGAGAAACATTTTTGAGAACTGTGCAGGCACCCTGGTGACCAGTGGATAATTCTGCATGGCATTTCTAGGGATAGGACTATTAAAACACATTCAGGCTTCCTGCTACAGGTGACTTATAACATGGTTTGCTACAATATCTCCATTGTAGTGAGCAGCAAGTGATTGTATCAACTAAATTCATAGCTGACAGACCTAATTTTTCATATCAACAGATAAAGACAAGAGCAATATTTAGACCATAAAGTTTAAGAACATCTAACTTTGCACTTTTTTCCCTGGAAAATCCACAGTCTAAATTTCACCCACGCAGCCTCTGCTACAAGCAGAATAAAGTGAAAAATCAGGACCCCTATTGGAGTCAATAGGAAATAAAATATTTTTAAAAATCTGATTTATTGATTAGCCTCTAGATATCACCAAAACCAAAGTGTTATCACTCTTCACTCCTTGGAATAGACATAAGGAAGTCTATATTACCTTCCTCATTAATTGCTAGCAATTCTTTCTTGTAAATCATCTGTGCTGTAACTGGGACTGTTGCACAGTGATACTCAAACCGATCATTAAATACTTTTCTTATAAGATTCTATTATCACTTTTCCGGTTATATGAGGAATTTTTCTTAATGACTAATCTTTTACATAGAACATATATACATTTATTAATGTGCATTTGTTTCATTACTGGAATAGCATGGGATCTGAAGAAATACCTGACGTACATAAGTTTCAATTCCAAATAATATGCAGAGCAGCTAACAGAGGTACCTTTGTAGATTTTTTGCAGTTCTTAACCACAGCCTACTATATATGGAAGGAAAGCAGTCAAAAAGCAATGTCAGCCTCTTCACATTGATTAGGACCACTAACTACATGTGTAACTGTGTTGGAATAGGTAAACCACTGTGTTTCATTATCACAGAAAAATAAACTGAGTGTCAAGCCTGCTGGCTTGGCAGAAGCAATTTTCTTGAGCTCTTGAGTTTTGCTTAGGGTTTTTTTAAACTTTTATCATTTTGGATAGTGTAGATTCAAAGTTTTTAATGTCAGCTGAAATCACAGCAGCAGTTGCATCATAACCTAAGCACCAACAAACTAAGTCAACATTATCTGTTAAAGAAACTACTGGACATCCTGCATTTGCCCACCAGGAGAGCAACAGCAGTTGCACGTCAGCCTGATTTAACACAGCTTCTCTTCCTGGTTCTGAAACAGCAGAGTTCCCTGCAAAAGGAAATGGCTTCCCTATTGCATCAAACTCATGTAACTTTTAAAACTGACCTTTTATTCTCTACTAATTTTGTGGCAAATTCAGGCAACTGAGGAAATGCCACAGATGCGGTACCTGAGAAAATCTTAGAGCCACCCAGCTGGCCACCATCTTGACCAAATTGAACGAATACTTTCAAAGTCTTTCTTTAAGATTTAAGATCTGACCTTACAGAATGCTGAAACAAAAGTCATACAACTTTCATACCTGGTTCCTAAGAGGAATCCAACTGAGGAGTGCTGAAACCTTTTCTTATATTTTTATTGGTTAGAAAGGTGAATCTACCCAACCAAAAACGTGTTCCCTGGAAATGGGAACAAAATACTTTTTAGATAGCTCATTAATTTTTGCATGATTCCTTCATTTCACCCCAGTGCATTATGATGTCTGTCACCAGCATATGGACTCTCGAGTAAATGGACATTGATTACATATTTGGAAAGTACTGGTTATATAAAGCCCAATATCCCCCCCAAAAAAAAAAAGAAAA